>WNWK01021916.1:0-33401 GCA_009830355.1 Cherax destructor | reverse complement strand
TAGTGCTGGAGTGGTTGGTATTTTTGTTTAATAAATGTATGAAAGAGGAAGGTACCTAGGGATTGGCAGCGAGCATGTATAGTTCCTTTATATAAAGGAAGGGGGATAAAGAGAGTGTAAAATTATAGAGGAATAAGTTTACTGAGTATACCAGGTAAAGTGTATGGCAGGGTTATTATTGAAAGAATTAGAGGTAAGACAGAGAGTAGGATTGCAGATGAGCAAGGAGGCTTTAGAGTGGGTAGGGGATGTGTAGATCAAGTGTTTACAGTGAAGCATATATGTGAACAGTATTTAGATAAAGGTAGAGAAGTTTTTATTGCATTTATGGATTTAGAAAAGGCATATGATAGAGTGGATAGGGGAGCAATGTGGCAAATGTTGCAAGTGTATGGAATAGGTAGTAAGTTACTGAAGGCTGTAAAGAGTTATTATGAGGATAGTGAGGCTCAGGTTAGGTGTGTAGGAGAGAGGGAGATTACTTCCCGGTAAAAGTAGGTCTTAGACAGGGTTGTGTAATGTCACCATGGTTGTTTAATATATTTATAGATGGGGTTGTAAAAGAAGTAAATGCTAGGGTGTTGGGGAGAGGGGTGGGATTAAATTATGGAGAATTAAATGCAAATGGGAGTTGACACAGTTACTTTTTGCTGATGATACTGTGCTTATGGGAGATTCTAAAGAAAAGTTGCAAAGGTTAGTGGACGAGTTTGGGAGAGTGTAAAGGTAGAAAGTTAAAAGTGAACATAGATAAGAGTAAGGTGATGAGGGTATCAAACGATTTAAATAAAGAAAAATTGGATATCACATTGGAGAGAGGGATTATGGAAGAAGTAAATGTTTTCAGATATTTGGGAGTTGATGTGTCAGCGGATGGGTTTATGAAGGATGAGGCTAACCATAGAATTGATGAAGGAAAAAGGTGAGTGGTGCATTGAGGTATCTGTGGAGACAAAAACGTTATCCATGGAGGCAAAGAAGGGAATGTACGAAAGTATAGTGGTACCAACACTCTTATATGGGTGTGAAGCATGGGTTGCAAATGCTGCAGCGAGGAGGAGGCTGGAGGCAGTGGAGATGTCCTGTCTAAGGGCAATGTGTGGTGTAAATATTATGCAGAAAATTCGGAATGTGAAATTAGGAGAAGGTGTGGAGTTATTAAAAGTATTTGTCAGAGGGCTGAAGAGGGGTTGTTGAGGTGGTTTGGTCATTTAGAGAGAATGGATCAAAGTAGAATGACTTGGAGAGTGTATAAATCTGTAGGGAAGGAAGGCGGGGTAGGGGGTCGTCTAGAAAAGGTTGGAGGGAAGGGGTAAAGGAGGTTTTGTGGGCGAGGGGCTTGGACTTCCAGCAAGCATGTGTGAGCGTGTTAGATAGGAGTGAATGGAGACGAATGGTTTTTGGGACATGACGATCTGTTGGAGTGTGAGCAGGGTAACATTGTGTGAAGGGATTCAGGGAAACCAGTTAATTGATTTAGTTGGACTTGAGTCCTGGAAATGGGAAGTACAATGCCTGCACTTTAAAGGAGGGGTCTGAGATAGTGACAGCTGGGAGGGACTTTTCTCAGCTGTCGTATCTGAGCTCCTCTGCAAAGACAGTGATTATGTATGAGTGTGGTGAAAGTGTTGAATGATGATGAAAGTTTTTTCTTTTTGGGGATTTTCTTTCTTTTTGGGTCACCCTGCCTCGGTGGGAGACGGCCGACTTGTTGAAAAAAAAAAAAAAAAAAAAATATATATATATATATACAGTGGTACCTCGACTTACGTTTTTAATCCGTCAGAGAGGGCATTTCTTAAGACGAAACAAACGTAACACGAATCAATTTTCCCCATAAGAAATAATGGAAATAAATTTAATCCGTCCAAGACTTCCAAAAGTAGTTAAATAAAATATTTTTTAGAACTTTTGGACATTAAATAATAAATAATTGAATAAAGAATACATAAATACACATGCAAATATTGTACAATAACATGTCACTTACATTTATTGAAGAGTTGTTGATGTGGAGGACGGGGGGAGGAGAAGGTGGAGTAGTATGCTAGTGTTTGGAAGGGAATCCTTCCATTAACACTGCAGGTGGTAAGTTCTTTTTTGGGGTTACTTCCTTTTCTTTGAATGCCACTAGGACCAGCTTGAGAGTCACTAGACCTCTTTCTAACAACAAATTTGTCCAGGGAGCTCTGTGTCTGGCGATTCTTTAACACATCCCTGAAATGACACACCACTGTGTCATTGTACAGGTTGCCAGCACGGCCTGCAACAGCATGGTTAGGGTGATATTCATCCATAAATGCTTGCACATCACTCCATTTGGCACAGATCTCCTAATCCTTGAAGAAGGCACATTCTTCCATTTTTGTTCCACCTCCACCTCCTCCTCTGAACCATTGTCCTGACCTCTGCTCTCTTGTTCCAGTTGCTGTTGAAGCTCTTGCAGATCTTCAGTGGTTAGCTCTTCCTTGTGCTCCTCCACCAACTGTTCCACATCCTCACCACTCACCTCTAACCCCAAAGACTTGCCCAATTCCACAATTTCTTCCAAAACAGGCTCAGGCTCAGGCTCAGGTTCTGAGGCTCAGCCCCAAAACCTTCAAAATCCTCTCTAGGACACAGTCTGGCCACAATTTTCTCCAGGCAGAGTTCAAAGTCCTGGTAGTCACTCCCTCCCAAGCCTTACCTATAAGGTGTACACAATGCAGCATATGGAAATGTTTTTTCCAAAATTCTCTTAGGGTTATGTTCATGTCTGTGGTCACATCAAAGCACTTTTGAAACATTGCTTTGGTATAGAGTTTTTTAAAGTTGGAAATGACCTGCTGGTCCATGGGCTGGAGGAGAGGAGTGGTATTAGGGGGCAAGAACTTCACTTTGATGAATTTAAACTCCTCCACAATTTTCTCTACCAAGTTTGGAGGATGACAAGGAGCATTGTCCATTATCAGGAGGCACTTAAGTGGCAAATTATTGTCCAATAGATATTTCTTCACACTGGGGCCAAACACTTCATTGAACCAATCTAAGAAAATGTCCTTTGTGACCCAAGCCTTTTTGTTAGACTTCCACATCACACACAAGTTAGACTTGCTGACACCACATCTGCCAAACACTCGGGGATTTTCAAAAAGATACACTAGTAAAGGCTTCACTTTGCAATCACCACTGGCATTGGCACAAAGCATCAAAGTTAGCCTGTCTTTCATAGGCTTATGTCCTGGCTGTGCCTTTTCCTCCTGAGTAATGTAGGTCCTGTTGGGCATTTTCTTCCAAAACAGGCCTGTTTCATCACAATTAAACACTTGTTGGGGGAGGAATTGTTCAGCCTCTATGTACTCCTGGAATTCAGGCACATATTTTTCAGCCGCACTTTTGTCACAACTGGCTCCCTCACCATGCCTCACAACACTATGTATGCCAGTACGCTTCTTAAATTTTTGAAACCAGCCTCTGCTGGCTTTAAATTCGCTCACTTCACTCGTTGCAGGCATTTTCTTAAGGAGATCATCATGCAACTGCCTTGCTTTTTCACATATTATTCCCTCCGAAACAGTATCTCCTGCTAACTGTTTCTCGTTGATCCACACCAACAACAACCTTTCCACATTTTCCAGCACTTGTGCTCTGTGTTTTGTGATCACAGATGCACCTTTTGCAACAACAGCTTCCTTGATTTTACTTAAATATTTCTTATCCACAATGGTAGAGATGGTAGAATAGGGTTTACCATACAGCCTGGCCAGCTCACTGATACGCACTCCACTTTCATATTTTTCTATTATCTCCTTCTTCATTTCTATCGTAAATATATTTCTGTTCCTCTTTGCCACAGGCTTAGCACTAGGATCTTTCCTTGGACCCATGGTAGCTTATTTAGCAGTTGCAAGCACTAAAAACAGTGGAATAATGACAATATACTGGTATGAATGCGTGGGTGTGGGTGGGTGGTCGCTCTCGCTTGTAAACAATAGCACACTGACGCTCCCTGGAGTGCGCGCTCAGCTGGGCTCCAAGCGAACAGGTCCGGTACGAAAGGCGTAAGACGAATCAATCAACGGATGTCGCATTCACATTTCTTACGTTATAAGTAACGGATATCGAATATAACGTAAGGTGATAACAACGTAAGTCGAGGTACCACTGTATATATATATATATATATATATATATATATATATATATATATATATATATATATATATATAATATATATATATAAACACACACACACACACATACACGCCCGGTGGCCCAGTGGTAAAGCTCTTGCTTCACGCACGGAGGGCGCTGGGTTCACATCTCACGGTGGTCAGAAACATTTGAAGTGTTCTTACACACACAACAACAACAGGCTAGTCACACTTACATGTGCCTAGGACAAAAAATGTAACACACACACACACACACACACACACACACACACACACACACACACACACACACACACACACACACACACACACACACACACACACACACACACACACACACACACACACACACACACACACACACACACAGCACACACAAACACCACCACACACACACACACACAGTCACACACACACACACCCACACACACACACACACACACACACACACACACACACACACACACACACACACACACACACACACACACACACACACACACACACACACACACACACACACACACACACACACACACACACACACACACACACACACACACACACACACACACACACACACACACACACACACACACACACACACACACACACACACACACACACACACACACACACACACACACACACACACACACACACACACACACACACACACACACACACACACACACACACACAGTGGTCCCCCGCCTAACGAGCACCCCGGAAATCATACAATTATGTAAGTATAATATTGTAAGTGCTTGTGGAAGTGTATTTTTGGGGGTCTGAAATAGACTAACCTACGTGATATTATTTCTTAAGGAAGTAAATTCGTTCGGAAATGGCACTTGAGCTGGTTTCTGGAAAGAATTTTGCTCGTTAGGTGGGGGACCACTGTATATATATAAGTACACAGTGGTACCCCGAGTTTCGGCCATAATTCGTTCCAGAAGGCTGTTCGAGTGCCGTTACCGAACAAATTTGTTCCCATAAGGAATAATGTACAGTGGACCCCCGGATTACGCTATTAATCCGTTCCAGAGGGCTTTAACTTAAATCAAAAATAACTTAATCCGAATCTATTTTCCTCATAAGAAATAATGGAAATTCAATTAATCCGTTTCAGACACCCAAAAGTATTAAAATAAA
Source organism: Cherax destructor (assembly GCA_009830355.1). NCBI lineage: Eukaryota > Metazoa > Arthropoda > Malacostraca > Decapoda > Parastacidae > Cherax > Cherax destructor. Next base: position 28,092 of record WNWK01021916.1, on the reverse strand, counting down.
TATTTTTTACACATTAACTTACACAGTACATGTATATATAAATTACAATTAATACATACAACAGTGTATTAACTTCACACTTACCTTTATTGAAGTGTTGTTGATGTGTGGAAGAAGGAAGGAGGGGGAAGGAAGGAGTAGTATACTAGTGTTTGGAAGGGGAATCCCCTTCCATTAACCCTTAAACTGTCCACACGTAGATATACGTTCATGTGCGTACTGCCCCGAACATAGTTCTACATTTTATTTTTCATTCCTTCAAATTTAGTGCGATAGGCCTGAGTCGCCTAGACATGAGAGAATGGATCTGCGCCCTCAGTGTGGGCAGTATTAAAAAAATCTGGGACCACTTAATACCTTGTGGGAGCACCAGTTCAATTGAGTGCCAGCTAGAGCAAATACTGTGGCAAACACCAGGGATTCACTGATGTCATGTCGCATTAACACTCCCCTTATAAGAGGAAAGTAAAAATAAGTTAGATAAATACATGAGTGGCTGTGGGTGGGTGTGAGTTGGACCTGACTAGCTTGTGCTACTAGGTCTGATACCATGCTCCTTCCTTCAGAGGATGTGACCTGACTAGGTGGGTCATTGGTCTAAGCTGGGGGGTGACATGGACTTGCCTTGCATGGGCTAGTAGGCCTGCTGCAGTGTTCCTTCTTTCTTATGTTCTTATGTATTTGGCAGGCTGTCTATATCTTTGTCTGTCTATATCTTTGTCTGTCTATATCTTTGTCTGTCTATATCTTTGTCTGTCTATATCTTTGTCTGTCTATATCTTTGTCTGTCTATATCTTTGTCTGTCTATATCTTTGTCTGTCTATATCTTTGTCTGTCTATATCTTTGTCTGTCTATATCTTTGTCTGTCTATATCTTTGTCTGTCTATATCTTTGTCTGTCTATATCTTTGTCTGTCTATATCTTTGTCTGTCTATATCTTTGTCTGTCTATATCTTTGTCTGTCTATATCTTTGTCTGTCTATATCTTTGTCTGTCTATATCTTTGTCTGTCTATATCTTTGTCTGTCTATATCTTTGTCTGTCTATATCTTTGTCTGTCTATATCTTTGTCTGTCTATATCTTTGTCTGTCTATATCTTTGTCTGTCTATATCTTTGTCTGTCTATATCTTTGTCTGTCTATATCTTTGTCTGTCTATATCTTTGTCTGTCTATATCTTTGTCTGTCTATATCTTTGTCTGTCTATATCTTTGTCTGTCTATATCTTTGTCTGTCTATATCTTTGTCTGTCTATATCTTTGTCTGTCTATATCTTTGTCTGTCTGTATCTTTGTCTGTCTTTATCTTTGTCTGTCTATATCTTTGTCTATATCTTTGTCTGTCTATATCTTTGTCTATATCTTTGTCTGTCTATATCTGTGTCTGTCTATATCTTTGTCTGTCTATATCTTTGTCTGTCTATATCTTTGTCTGTCTATATCTTTGTCTGTCTATATCTTTGTCTGTCCTATATCTTTGTCTGTCTATATCTTTGTCTGTCTATATCTTTGTCTGTCTATATCTTTGTCTGTCTATATCTTTGTCTGTCTATATCTTTGTCTGTCTATATCTTTGTCTGTCTATATCTTTGTCTGTCTATATCTTTGTCTGTCTATACTTTGCCCTGCTCTCTATCTTCTCTCTCACTACTCCATGTCTGTCTATATCTTTGTCTTCCTATATACTTGTCTAGTCTATATCTTTGTCTATATCTTGGCGTCTATACTTGCTGTCATTCTGCTGTCTATATTTTGTCGTCTATATCTTGTCTGTCTATATCTTTGTCTGTCTATATCTTTGTCTGTCTATATCTTTGTCTGTCTATATCTTTGTCTGTCTATATCTTTGTCTGTCTTTATCTTTGTCTGTCTATATCTTTGTCTGTCTATATCTTTGTCTGTCTATATCTTTATGTCTCTCTCTCTCTCTCTCTCTCTCTCTCTCTCTCTCTCTCTCTCTCTCTCTCTCTCTCTCTCTTCTCTCTCTCCACACACACACACACACACACACACACACACACACACACACACACACACACACACACACACACACACACACACACACACACACACACACACGTACACATAAGTACAGTTATTATACATAGTGTAAATTACCTAGGATAACCCAAAAAATCCAGGCAAAGTGCTATACAATGCTTGTAGAAATAAGGCATAATAAGAATGACTGGCAAGTAATACGCATCTTCACTTCTGCATCGTGTATAATACCTGTTGGCTTACGAGCAGCACTCTGAGACTGAGACAAGCAGACGGAAAGACACACACACAGGCAGACAGAAAGACAGGTAAGTAGAGTTAGACAGAAATAAGCAGAGCTTGACAGACAGACAGATACAGGCAGACAGATACAGACAGACAGATACAGGCAGACAGACAGATATAGACAGAGAGACAGATAGACAGAGACAGATAAGACAGAGACAGACAGAGACAGACAGACAGACAGAGACAGACAGACAGAGACAGACAGACAGAGACAGACAGACAGAGACAGACAGACAGAGACAGAGAGACAGAGACAGACAGACAGAGACAGACAGACAGAGACAGACAGACAGAGACAGATAGACAGAGACAGATAGACAGAGACAGATAGACAGAGACAGATAGACAGAGACAGATAGACAGAGACAGATAGACAGAGACAGATAGACAGAGACAGATAGACAGAGACAGATAGACAGAGACAGATAGACAGAGACAGATAGACAGAGACAGATAGACAGATAGACAGAGAGACAGATAGACAGAGAGACAGATAGACAGAGAGACAGATAGACAGAGAGACAGATAGACAGGAGAGACAGATAGACAGAGACAGATAGACAGAGACAGATAGACAGAGAAGAAGACAGAAGACAGAAAGACATAGACAGAGAAGAAGATAGACAGATCAGACTAGGACATAACAGACGGCAGACAGATAGACATTGAAAAAGGGAGGGTTCCCTCCAGCACTGCTGACATTTATCAAATGTCACTGGGCTGTCAAGAGTTATCTGACACTTGTCAACACACCATTCTTCAAGGAGTTTCATATACTCCAGGCACACAGGCAGACAGAAAGACAGATAAGGAGAGCTAGACAGACACAGACAGAGATACAGACAGATACAAACAGATTTAGACAGACAGACAGATAGATAGACAGACAGACAGACAGACACAGATAGACAGATAGATACAGAGTGAAAGAGCGAGTGTTTCCTGCACACATTCATCAATGTCACTGCCTTATTAGTAGTTATCTGGCAATTGTCAACACACCATTCTTCAAGGAGTTTCATATATACTCCTGGATGTCTAAAACATTGCTGGGACCTATAAATACTTCGTATATATTTATAGACAATAGTAAATGACCAAGGTAGGCGAAAATGTTCACCTGTTGGTGTGATTGTGACTATTTGAGTACTATTTCAGTACATAATATTAGTGTTAGAACAAAGATTGGCTATGAAATCACATGAACTATTAAAATGAAAACTAGAAAAAAAAAGTATATCGGCAATACTTCTGCAAGTGGCAGGACTTGATGTTGCCGTCAGGTGAGCATCCAGCACCAAATTGGTGGGCTTATATCTCGGTAAGTACTGGCCCTAAACTTTTTTTTTTTAGCCTATCCTGTTTATAAAAATGCGCTCTTCATTTAAAAAAAATGATTTTTTGTTTTCAAAATATTCGGTGCAGTACGCAGGTGAACGTATATCTACGTGTGGACAGTTTAAGGGTTAACACTGCAGGTACCAAGTTTTTTTCTGGGGTTACTGGCCTTTTTCTTTTAATGCCACTAGGACCAGGTTGAGAGTCACTGGACCCCTTTCTAACCAAAAATCTGTCCAGGGAGCTCTGTGTCTGGCATTTCTTTAAAACATCCCTGAAATGGGACACCACATTGTCATTGTACATGTTGCCAGCACAATCTGCAACTGCTTTGTTAGGGTGATATTCATCCATAAAGCTTTGCACATCAGTCCATTGTGCAATGATCTTCTTCAGTTCTACCATATTTCTGACATTCTTTACCACAGGGCTGGCACTAGGAGCTTTCTTTGTACCCATGGTGGCTTATTTAGCAGTTGCATGCACTAAAAACAGTGGAAAATTGACAAAATGTATGGTATGAAGGCGTGGGTGGCGGCGGTGGCGCTCACTCACTGGTAAACAATGGCACACTGCTGTCCCAGGGCACATGTACGCGTCCAAGACTAATAGTGCATTCCGAGCGGATCATCGTAAACTAAGCCAATATTTTTACGGAAAAATGTATCGCTAACCGAATTTAGCGTAATCCGACTCCATCGTAATTCGGGGGTCCACTGTAAATCAGATTAGTCCGTTTCAAACCCCCAAAAATACACTTACAAAAGCCATGGAGTGATAGTGGCTCTCTTTGCACTTCAGTTCATGATTGTAATTACAAAATCTCGATGTAAACTTGCAATGAAATAAAAATATATTATTATTATTATTATTATTATTATTATATACTGTGGAGATGTCATGTCTGAGGTCAATGTGTGGTGTGAATATAATGCAGAGAATTCGGAGTTTGGAAATTAAAACCTGTTATGAATAATACATACTAAGCTAACTGTTTCTATAACATTTACATTATAATGACCACGTAAACTGTAACTGCAATGCAATTAATTGTTTTAAATTGTTATCTCACTCAATTAGTTGCATTGCTACAATTAATTGATATGTTCAACTTATATTCAAACTTTATAACTTAGATACACAATTATACTTATTTTATAAATTATCAACCATAATTTTTTACCATGCAGTCTACAAATAAATAGTCCTAAGAATGCCTGCAATGCACAGCATATTAGGGGCTTTTGGCATGTACATCTCATTAATACCTATGTATCATGTCTACCCAACTATGTATCATTGTACCATGTCTAAATAAAGTATTATTATTATTATTATTATTAGGAGGATTTGAAGGATTACCAAAAATATTATCCAGAGTGCTGAGGAGGGGTTGTTGAGGTGGTTCGGACATGTAGAGAGAATGGAACGAAACAGAATGACTTCGAGAGTGTATAAATCTGTATTGGAGGGAAGGCGAGGTAGGGGTCGGCCTAGGAAAGGTTGGAGGGAGGGGGTAAAAGAGGTTTTGTGTGCGAGGGGCTTGGATTTCCAGCAAGCATGCGTGAGCATATTTGATAGGAGTGAATGGAGACAAATGGTTTTTTATACTTGATGTGCTGTTGGAGTGTGTGCAAAGTATCATTTATGAAGGGATTCAGGGAAACCGGCAGGCCGGACTTGAGTCCTGGAGATGGGAAGTACAGTGTCTGCACTCTGAAGGAGGGGTGTTAATGTTGCAGTTTTATAACTGTAGTGTAAAGCACCCCTTTGGCAAGACAGTGATGGAGTGAATAAAAAAAAAAGGCACAATACCGTGACTGGAACAATACACACACAACCCACACATAGAAAAGAGGAGCTTACGACGACGTTTCAGTCCGACTTGGACCATTTACAAAGTCACACTAACACAAAGGACAGGTGGAAGGGGTTATATATAGGAAGGCAGACAGGGGAGGGCACAAGAAAGTGGTGGAGGGGTAATAGTGGAAGTAGTAGTAGTGGAGTCAGTCATTCTAGGAAAGGAGCACTGCAATGAAGCTGGCGGCCCGCATAGGGTAAGGACAAGAACACAGAGAAAAAAATGAAAATAAAATAAAGAAGGACAAATACAAGGCAAAAGAAAAGAAAGAAAACCCAGAGGAGAAAGAAGAAAGAGGAGAAGGGGGAAGAGATAGAAGGAATCAGGTTAAGTCACGGGTGTTCTGAAGTTTGGAGCATTTAACAATGTAATGGGAGAGGAAAGCATCTACAGAGACAAAGCCAGGGCTAAGATTCATACAGGGAAAGTTGTGTATAAGGGAGGATTCAACCAGACAGCGACTGTGAAAGTTGGACGTAGGGTAGACAGTTTTAGCAGAAGACCAATCAATAGGATGACTGTGATCTCTGACATGACAGAAAAGATAACACTACTGCCAGTCCGCTCATACATAATGACATATTTTATTCATTCTAGAGTATATATCATGTTATTAACCCTTTCAGGGTCGAGACCTCGATTCTTAACACTCTCTCAGGGTCGAAACATTTTCGGAAAAAAAAAATTATTTTTTCTTAAGAAATGTTAGAGCATCTTTTTCTGATCATAACGCCACCAAAAGTATGAAATTTGGTGAAAAACTAACAGAATTATGCTCTCGCAAAGTTAGCAGTATTAAAGATATTTACGCATCGGCGATTTCGCCCACTTTGAGCCCTATTTTCGGCCAATTCCAATGTCTCAATCTACGAAAATCATTGCTATTATTGTAGAAATCCATTTATTCTATCGATTGAGTACAAGAAACCACCAATTTACCGATTTCAACTACCCAATAAAGCGGTCAGAAATTGGCAGTATTGCCAATTTCACACAAATTTCAAAAGATGCCAATTTCAAAATAGGGTCCAGAATAAACAAGACAGACATTCCTGACACTAAAATAACATTTTATCTGTTCATTAGTCACGTCTCCAGGCTCCTATTGCATTACTTTTGCTTTCCATTTTGAATTTTTATTCTCAAAAAATTTAAGATTTTCTGTTATGTATACTACTGCATCATTGTAAAAACGGTATAAATAATATCAGCGCACTTGTGCAAGAATATTAGACTACCCAGCTGATGTGTATTGGACTCATGCCGTGATTTGTTTACTCTTGAACATAGGCAAAAATCGAACATTTTCGCTACTTTGTGCTCAGTTTCAAGGTACTTATCATCGTGAAACCAGTCAAAATTATCTCTATTTCTGTAATATATTATTAATTCTATCAAATGAGACTAAGAAAACTAGAATACAAGCATAAATACCATACAAAAATAGACTGCAAAGTCGCTGTTTTAAACCAAAAACATGGTCAGAGTTTTTTTTTCGTCATTATGCACTGTGTGGTGCAGGATTTTTTTTTATACTGCGCACACTGACCGCACAGACCCATTCTCTCACATCTAGGCCTACCAGCCTGTTTCTGCTTGATTTGACGCCGCTAGAATTTAGGCGTACTAGTACGTCAAACGCCCTGGTGCGTAAGCCGTACTAGTATGTCAAAAACCCTGAAAGGGTTAATATTGTTTATGTCATATTAGATGAATTGGGCTAGATAAATAAGCCATAGAGTTGTTATTAGTGTCATGTTGAAGGACTATCTTGTCCTGCCTCCAAACAAACACTCTTGCCTCTCTCATACGCCAACAAGAGTCTTCAATAAAGGTAAAACTGATTTATGTGTTCATTTATCCATTAAAATTAGTGCTTTGTTATTTCTCATTGTTTTCTGTATGTAAAACTATAGTATTTATTCTTTAAAAAATTGAATTTTTTGTGAATATTTTTGTGGAAACAGATTACAGTGGACCCCTGGATTATGTCATTATTTCGTTTCAGAATGCTGTTCAAGTTCCGTTACTGAACGAATTTGTTCCCACAAGGAATAATGTAAATTAGATTAGTCCTTTTAGATCCCCAAAAATACACTTACAAAAGCACTTACAAAAATACACTTACATAATTGTTCTAGTTTGGAGCATAACGTAAACTGGGGGTCCCATTTCTTATGGGAAATATTAGTTCGACTTTCAGCCAGTTCGAGTTAAGGCCTAGCTCCTGGAACGGATTATGGCCGATACTCAGGGGTCCACTGTAAATATTATCACTGTCACAGTAATCCACCGGGAATTTATAAATTCCTGTAATACAAATAGCAAAACCTTATAGGGACATACACCACAAATAGTATGTCTTTGCCAGCTTTAACTTTATACAGTGGACCCCCGAGTAACGTAAGGCCCATATAACGTAAAAATCGTGTAACGTAAGCTTTTTTCGATATTGTGTATCGAAAATGGACTCGTGTATCTTAACGTATTAGTCCTGTCCGCCTGCTCCGCGCCTGACCTGCGCCTGCGCAGGATGCCAGTGAAGCGTTGTTTACCATTGAGAGAACATTACCCAGCGCGCTCTTTCAAACATTCACAATACTACATATGGTGTCTTTTTTGGTGGTTTAGTGATTGTCACTGTGAAATAAGTCACCATGGGTCCAAAGAAGCTTACTAGTGGCACCCCAGTGGTAAAGAGAGTGAGGAACACCATCGAACTGAAGAAAGAGATTATAGAAAAATATGAGAGTGGCGTACGTCTGAGTGAGCTTGCCAGGATGTACAAGAAAACCCCATCTACTATCGGCTCTATCCTGGTAAAGAGAAATGAGATCAAGAAAGCTAATGTTGCAAAAGGGGTTGATATGTTAACGAAAAATAGATCGAAAACAGTGGATGAGGTTGAGAAGTTGTTGATGGTGTGGATCAATGAAAAACAGATAGCGGGTGATAGTATTTCCACGGCGATAATTTGTGAAAAGGCAAGGAAGTTGCACGCAGATCTTGTCAAGACAATGCCTGCAATCAGTGGTGAGGCGAGTGATTTTAAAGCCAGCAAAGGCTGGTTTGAGAGGTTTAAGAAACGTAGTGGCATACACAGTGTTGTGAGGCATGGTGAGGCAGCCAGTTCAAGAAAATTTGTGCAGGAATTCCAGGGGTTCATAGACACTGAAAAATTTGAACCCCAACAAGTGTTTAATTGTGATGAAACAGGCCTGTTTTGGAAGAAAATGCCCAACAGGACCTTCATTACTCAGGAGGAAAAGGCACAGCCAGGACACAAGCCTATGAAAGACAGACTAACTCTCATGATGTGTGCCAATGCCAGTGGTGATTTTAAAGTGAAGCCTTTACTGGTGTATATAATAATAATAATAATAATAATAATAATAATAATAATTTTTATTTGGACATGATACAAAGAATTACATTTGGTTATTGAGATTACATGAGGTGTACATGCCAAAAGCCCCTAGTATGCAGGGCATTTTGGGCAGTCTTAAAATTAACTTAAAACTAGATTGTAAGAATTTTTGTAGATAGTATACAATGAGTAAAGGTGAGTATTTAAGCTATGAAGTTTGAACATAGTTTTGTACTTTTGTCTTCATTATAAAATTAATTAAATCAGATTAAACAAATTAAAGCAATAGTAATAATAAAATAAAAAAAGTTATGGTTGATAATTTATAAAATAAGTAAAGTTGCATATCTAAGTTTTAAAGTTTGAATATAAGTTGAACATATCAATTAATTGTAGCAATTTATTGCAGCAATGCAACTAATTGAGTGAGATAACAATTTAAAACAATTAATTGCATTGCAGTTAGTTTACGTGGTCATTATAATATAAGTGTTGTGGGAATAATTAGCTAAGTAAGTATTGTTCATAACAGGTTTTACATTCATTCAGTCGTTCATTCATACATTACATTGACTTTAAAGTCAGGTTTTACGTTAAGTGATTATTCTACTTTGCTGGGAATGGTTGATATGGAGCAATTATCTTTGGGTGAGAAGGTGGTTTTTTAGCATCGTTTTGAATTGTGGTACAGGTAGGGTTCCTTTGGCAATGACAGGTAATGAATTCCAAATTTTCGTGTTTTTTATGTGCATTGAGTTTTTACATAGTGTTAGGTGGACACGGGGAACATCGAGGAGTGATCTGTGTCTAGTGTTATGGTCATGTGTCCTGTTAAAATTAGTAAGGAGAAGTTTGAGTGGTGGGTTAATATCTGCATAGAGTGTTCTATGTATGTAATAGGCACAGTAAAAAGTATGGATGTCTTGTATGGTGAGTAAGTTTAGGTTTTGAATATTGGTGGAGTATGTTGCCTGGAGTGAGAATTTGTTATCATTCTAACTGCTGCCTTTTGTTGTGTTATTAGTGGTCTGAGATGAGTTATTGATGTAGAGCCCCATGCGCAGATTCCATAGGTGAGGTAGGGGTAAATGAGTGAGTGATATAGGGTAAGGAGAGCTGGTTGTGGAACATAGTACCGTATCTTGGATAGTATTCCCACGGTCTTTGAGACTTTCTTGGAGATTTGTTGTATGTGTGTCTGAAATTTGAGGCTACTGTCAAGATGTATTCCTAAGAATTTTCCCTCTGTGAGTTTTGCGATAGGGGACCCGTTTATCATTATGTTAAGTGGTGCGTTTGCAGCTCTGTTCCCAAACTGGATAAAATAGGTTTTATCAATATTGAGAGTAAGTTTGTTGGTCATCATCCAGGTAGATATTTTCTGCAATTCAGTATTTGCAGTGTTGGCTAGTGTGTCTGGGCTTGGGTGAGAGATAACGTATGTAGTGTCATCTGCAAAAAGTATGGGTTTGAGTAGTTGAGATGCATTTGGTAGGTCGTTAATGTAAATGAGAAAGAGTAGTGGGCCAAGAACACTTCCCTGTGGGACCCCTACGGTAATAGTTTGCGCGGTGGAGCTAGCTCCATTAGTGTACACATATTGGTTTCTGTTGCTAAGGTATGATTTTAGGTAGTTTAAGGAGTGTCCTCTTATACCATAGTGCGATAATTTTAAGTGTAACAGATCAAGGTCAACTGTATCAAAAGCTTTACGTAAATCAATGAAGATTCCCACTGGGATTTCTTTTTTCTCAAGGGCTGTGTAAATTATTTCTAACATGTGTATAATGGCATCATTTGTATTTTTATTAGGCCTGAATCCAAATTGACAGTGGTTGAGTACGTTGTTGGAGGTGAGGTAGGAATATATTTGTCTATGAATTAATTTTTCAAAGATTTTGGAGAGAAGGGGTAAGTTAGATATCGGCCTGTAGTTATTCAGGTCTGCTTGATCTCCTCCCTTATGTATTGGGGTGACCCTCGCTATTTTGAGTATTGATGGGAAGGTAGAGGATTCAATGGATTTGTTAAAAAGTGTTGCAATAATTGGTGAGAGAACTTGAGAGGCTTTTTTGTATATATAAGGTGGTAAGTTATTTAGGTCACCTGCTTTGTTTTTTAATGTGTTGATTATAAGTGAAACTTCTATTGGGTTGGTTTGGGCTAGGAATAGTGTGTTCGGATAGGTACCAGTGAGATAGTCGTTAGGTGGAGTATTAGAACTTGGGATTTTGCTTGCCAGCTTTTTACCTATGGTGGAGAAGAAATCATTGAGTTTGTTTGCTGTTTCAATAGGTGGGAGTAGGGGTTCATCTGGTTTTGTTAGTTTGATTGTTCTGTTTGTGGATATCTTTTTTGTTCCTAGAATTTCAGATAGGGTTTTCCAGGTCTTTTTATATCACCTTTTAAGTTATGTAATCTGTTCTCATAGTACAGTTTTTTTGACCTTCTTATCAGACTCGTTAAATCCCAGAGCCTTCAAGAAACAGTGTTAACAAGAATAAATTGTGTGTGCATTGGAAGGCTAACACCAAGGCATGGGTCACTACGGAGATTTTTAAGGAAAGGGTGACTGTTGTGTTTGGCCCTAGTGTGAAGAAATACCTCCTTGAAAAGAAATTGGGACTCAAGTGCCTCCTGGTACTGGACAATGCTCCTGCTCATCCTCACAACTTGGAAGAGTTGTTGCCTGACAACTTCAATTTCATCAGAGTGAAGTTCTTGCCTCCTAACACCACTCCTCTCATCCAGCCCATGGACCAGCAGGTCATTGCAAACTTCAAGAAACTGTACACCAAAGCAGTGTTTCAGAGGTGCTTTAATGTGACCAATGACTGAATTGACCCTAAGAGAGTTCTGGAAAGATCACTTCAATATCGTGCATTGCCTAGGCCTTATAGGTAAGGCTTGGGAGGAAGTGACTTCCAGGACTTTGAACTCTGTTTGGAGACCACTGTGGCTGGATTGTGTTGAAAAGAGGGATTTTGAAGGATTTGAGGCTGACCCTGACCCTGACGACCCTGTGCCTTTTGTGGAAGATATTGTGGAATTGGGCAAGTCCCTGGGGTTGGAGGTGAGTGGTGAGGATGTGGAAGAGTTGGTGGAGGAGCACAGGGTAGAGCTAACAACTGAAGAGCTTCATCTGGAACAGCAACAGACTACAGCTGAGGTTATTGCTTCACAGGAGGAGGGAGAGAGAGAGAGGAGGTGCCTTCTTCAGTGCTTAAGGAAATTTGTTCCAAGTGGAACGATGTGCAAAGTTTGGTTGAAAAACACCACCCTGAGCAAGCTGAAATGAGCCTTCTGTGCAACCACTTCAGTGACAGAGCCATGTTGTACTTCAGGAAAGTATTAAAGAGTCGCCAGAAACAGAGGACTGTGGACAGTTATTTCACCAGGCAGGGGTCTAGTGACTCTGAAGCTGGTCCTAGTGGCATTAAAAGACCCCTTCCAACCACTAACACCCTGCCCCTGTCATCCTCCCTATCTTCCAGATGCCTGCAACTCTTCAATAAAGGTAAGTAAATGTATATATATACAATGGTACCTCGAGTTACGATGGTCCCCAAAATCGCCCTTTTATGTAAGTTTATTTTTTTAAAGGCTTTTGTAAGTATATTTTTGGGGGTGTAAAAGGACTAGTCTATTTTACATTATTCCTTATGGGGATAAATTCGTTTGGTAATGGCACTTGAACAGCATTCTCGAACGAAAAAATATCGTAACTCGAGGTACCACTGTATATATTGTTTTTTATTATTTAGTATGTGAATATTTTTGGGTGGAACGGATTAATTGTATTTACATTATTTCTTATGGGAAATAAGGTTTTGAATTACGTATTTTTTGTGTTAAGTAATAGCTCCTGGAACGGATTAATTACGTTAGTCGAGGGACTACTGTATATCCATCAATAAGTTGCACGTATATTCTCAATGCAAGGGATGAGATTAATAATTAAAACCACTAGCATCTGAAGGGTGTTCCCATGCAAGGGAATGCAAGAGAGGGAACCACTTGGTAGCGAGTGGGTGAACCAACTGACTCGAGTAGTCCACAGTGATCCGAGGTCAGGTATGGTTACGTGATCAGCGGGAAGCCGGCAAGTCAATGAAGGGCTGAACCAACCCTAACTAGCAGTACACTGGTACATGAAATACACTTAATATAAGATCCTAACCAAAATATACAATAAATATAATATTCACAATGGAGGTGTCAGAGATTATGTTTATATACCATGGTATTTGCAGTGTCAGGTAATATAAAGTTAACCGTCTCCAATCTAGCTATCAATGGAGATCATTACGATATAATATTAGGTAGAACCACTGTACAAAATGTTCTTTAACTGAATCTTTAGTCAAAGATGCAACAATAAATTCAAGCATTTGTAGAATAGCATCATTCGTACATTTTTTTGGTGTAAACCCAAACTGGCAGGGGTTAAGTATGTTGTTGGATATAAGGTAGGAGTAAAGTCGTTTGTGTATTATTTTTTCAAATAGTTTAGAAAGTAAGGGCAAGTTTGACATGGGTCTATAGTTGTTCAAGTTAGTTGGATCATCTCCTTTGAGGATCGGAGTAACCCTTGGTGTCTTGAGTATAGATGGGAAGGTTGAGGACGCTACAGATTTGTTAAACATTGTTGCAATAATGAGTGACAGCACATGTGCAGCTTTTTTATATATGAATGGTGGCAAGTTATTCAGATCTCCTGCTTTGTTTTTTATTGATTTAATGATGAGTGAGACTTCAGTAGAATTAGTTGGAGCCAGATATATAGTACAATGGTACCTCGAGTTACGATATTTTTTCGTTCGAGAATGCTGTTCAAGTGCCATTACCAAACGAATTTATCCCCATAAGGAATAATGTAAAATAGACTAGTCCTTTTACACCCCCAAAAATATACCTACAAAAGCATTTAAAAAAATAAACTTACATAAAAGGGCGATTTTGGGGACCATCGTAACTCAAGGTACCACTGTATTTGGGTAGTTGCCAGTAAGGTAGTCTTTCGGCTGGGTATTTAAACTAGGAATTTTTCTTGCTAGCTTTGATCCTACAGTAGAGAAAAAGATATTAAATTTGTTGGACATGTCAATAGGTTGTATGAGGTTCATATACACAGTTATTAGTCAACTTCCTTCCACTTTAGGTCGAGGTTTCTTTTCCAGGCACTGGAAAGTAGGGCTCAATACGGCGTATGCTGTCAGTGGCCTATAAACCCCAACAACAACACCTCCTGTAGTGTATAGTACCATACAGTGCAAATTTTTGAAGCTGCTGTAGTGTATAGTACTGTACAGTGCATCTTATTGAAGCTGCTGTACTATATAGTACTGTACAGTACATGTATATTATTGAAGCTGGTCTAGTACAGTGGACCCCCGGTTTACGTTATTAGTTCGTTCCAGAATGCTGTTCAAGTACCGTTACTAAACGAATTTATTCCCATAAGGAATAATGTAAATTAGATTAGTCCTTTTAGACCCCCAAAAATACACTTACAAAAGCACTTACAAAAATACACTTACATAATTGTTCGAGTTTGGAGCGGTACGTAAACTGGGGGTCCACTGTATAGAGTGGACCCCCGAGTAACAAGCACCCCGGATATCGTACAATTATGTAAGTATAATATTGTAAGTGCTTTTGTAAGTGTATTTTTGGGGGTCTGAAATAGACTAACCTACTTGACATTATTCCTTAAGGGAGTAAATTCGTTCGGTAATGGCACTTGAGCAGGCTTCTGGAATGAATTATGCTCGTTACTTGGGGGGTCCACTGTATATATATTATTGAAGCTAGTCTAGTATATGTATATTACTGAAGCTGGTCTTGTATATGTATATTATTGGAGGTGCTGTGTGTAATATTTTTGTTTTTAAAACCGTCTGTTTCCCACTGAGGTAAGGTGACCTGACAAACAAAATACTTTCACTGTCACTCATTCTGGGTTCAGGCACTGTACTTCTCACCTCCAGGACTCAAGTCTAACTAACTAGTTTTTCTGAATTCCCTCATTAAGGTTGCCTTGCTCACACTCCAACAGCATGTGAAGTCATGAAAACTCTTATCTAACACACATGCATCAGCCTATTGTATGTCCAGTGTCCCCAGCACTGTTTACAGCCTCTCCTCACTTAACAATGGAGATAGGGCCTAAGACCTCGTCGGTAAACGTTTTTGTCGCTAATCGAGGAATCGCCCCTTACTGACACTTCAAAAGTGTCACTACCCAAAATTAAAACATTCAGTTTTATGTTTGCTGGGAAATTCCTTTCAATCTGTTTATTATTAATGGTAATGCAACATGAAATAGGTCAATGACTGACTTCTGAGATATTCCAGGAAATGCATGCATAGCTGATTACTTGGGAATTTTTTTTTTTTTTTTTAAATTGCACTTTTTTCAGATCTTTTATAGTTACCCTTGGAAAGATAAACACATAAGCAGTATAATGTGATCCTTTATTGACAACATTTCGCCCACGCAGTGGGCTTTATCGAGTCACAAGCAGATCTACCTGAATAAAAGATACATGAGTATTTGTAGGATTTAGCCAGGTGGCGAATGCTGGGTCAGGTGGAGAATGCTGCATGGGACAATATTCAAGGTAGGGTGATAGTCTAAAACCTTTGGTAGCTTTAAAAAGAGATTGGATAAGTATATGGGTAGACCTTCTGCAGTGTCCCATGTGGGATAGCGATGAAGTTTCTTGGCAATAGGTTCAGCTATGTTGTAGAAGCCATTGTTCTGATTGAAGTTGTTGGATATGCAGATAAGTGATGACTCCAGGATTCTTTGGTATTAAGTGCTGTCTTCTCTGGTGATGAGTCTTGCGTTTCTGTAGTTGATTAAATGGTTGTGTGAATTTCGGTGTTGAACACAGGCATTTCTTGGTTTGTCAGATCTGCCTGCGTACTGGTGTTCTGAAATACGTGTTTGGAGGTCTCTGGATGTTTCGCCGACGTATAATTTGCTGCAGTCATTACAAGGGATTGTGTATACCCCTGCAGTGGATTGAAGCTTGTCCTGTCTTTTACTGGTAATGTCCTTGATGGTGGTGGATGTGGATGTAGATACTCGGAATGAGGTATTGGAAAAAATGTTGGAAACATGTTTGGCAATGGAGTTGGTGGGGAGGACTGTGTATCTCTTCTCGCCAGTGTCTTCTCTGGGTGTGTTGAAGATGTTTAATGCCCATCGTCTGCAATCTAATGAAGTGACGAGGATAGTGAAGTTTAGAAAAAACTTGTTCAATAAGGGAGCATTCTTCTTCAAGGAACTCACTGCTGCAGATTCTAAGTGCGCAGGAAAAAGCCTATAATTACACCACGTTTAGTTTTGTTGTCGTGGTAAGAGTAGAAGTGGAGAAGATCGTGTTGGTTGGTAGGTTTTTGATAGACTTTAAAACGAAGTTCGTGTCAGCTTTGCAGAGAAGAACATCAAGGAAAGGAAGAGTGTTGTCGACTTCTTCTAGTGTGAACTGGATTGATGGCTCGACCTGGTTGAGCTTGTGTTGGAGAGCTTGAACGTTGAAGCGTCTGGGAGTTATGATGAGAATGTCGTCAACATAACGGAGCCAGGTGACAGAAGAGGGAATAATAGTGGAAAATCGCTCGGCTTTCAGATGTTCCATATATAGGTTCGCAAGAACGACAGTAAGTGGCGATCCCATGAGTAGTCCAAAAGTTTGCTGAAAGAGTTGATTTTCGAAAGAGAAACATGTAAAGCCCACACATAGTTCAACAAGGTCGATGAAATCGCTGGCTGGAAGAGGAAGATCAAGCGAGTCATCAATTTTCCTGCACAAGAGATCGATAGCTTGTGTAGTAGGTACTTTGGTAAATAGGGATGTTACATCAAGGCTGGAGAGTTTCTTGTTCCTGATGTTGATGTTGTGAATACGATTAAGAAGGTCACCAGAGTGTTTGAGATGTGCAGGATTGATGGTGTCCAAACGTTTAGAGAGGTGTTTAGCGAGAATTCCTGAGAGTTGGTGGGGAGCACTGCCTATTCCCGAGGATATGGGCCTCAATGGGGTAACTGGTTTGTAAGTTTTGGGCAGACCGTACATTCTGGCAGGTCTTTGGTTGATGTGAATGGTGTGTAGAAGTTTCTTCCCTTGTTCTGAGTCCCTCAAAATGCGGCAAGTCTTGTGAAGATATGTTTTGGTGTCACATGCAGCATTCTCCACCTGACCCAGCATTCTCCACCTGGCTAAATCCTTTAAATACTCATGTATCTTTTATCCAGGTAGATCTGTTTGTGACTCGATGAAGCCCACTGCGTGGGCGAAACGTCAATAAAGGATCACATTAATCTGCTTATGTGTTTATCTTTCATAAGAACATAAGAAAGGAGGAACACTGCAGCAGGTCTGTTGGTCCATACTAGGCAGGTCCTTCACAATCCATCCCACTAACAGAATATTTGCTCAACCCAATTTTCAATGCTACCCAAGAAATAAGCTTTGATAATTCTATTTACTCATGTGCGAGTCCCATTCAAATCCAACCCCTCTCACTCATGAATTTATCCAACCTAAATTTGAAACTACCCAAGGTCCTAGCTTCAATTATCCTACTAGGCAGACTGTTCCACTCATCAACTACCCTATTTCCAAACCAATACTTTCCTATATCCTTTCTAAATCTAAACTTATCCAACTTGAATCCATTATTGCTGGTTCTCTCTTGGAGAGATATCCTTAAGACCTTATTTATATCCCCTTTGTTAATACCCATTTTCCACTTGTATACCTCGATCATGTCTCCCCTCATTCTACGTCTTACAAGTGAATGTAATTTAAGGGTCTTCAATCTTTCTTCGTAAGGAAGATTTCTAATGCTATGTATTAATTTAGTCATTCTACGCTGAATGTTTTCTAATGAATTTATATCTATTCTGTAATATGGAGACCAGAACTGAGCTGTGTAATCTAGGTGAGGCCTTACTAACGATGTATAAAGCTGTAATATAACCTCTGGACTTCTGTTGCTTACACTTCTTGATATAAATCCCAGTAATCTATTTGCCTTATTACGTAAGCTTAAGCATTGCTGTCTTGGTTTAAGGTTGCTGCTTACCATCACCCCCAAGTCCTTCTCGCAATCTGTATGGCTAAGTTCTACGTTATTTAACTTATAAGTGCTTGGGTTATGGACACTCCCGAGCTTCAGTACCTTGCATTTATCTACATTGAACTGCATCTGCCACTTTTCTGACCACGAATTAAGTTTGTCTAAATCTTCCTGAAGTTCTATTTTTAAAGCAGGGGACAAGTCACTACCGTCAAATTACCGCCCAATAAGCCTGACCTCAATTGTAGGCAAATTACTACAAACAAACAAACAAACAAACAAACAAATTTTATTTCATTGCAGGTTACATGGGTATCGGAAGTTACAATGTAAATTGAGTGCAAGGAGAGCAACTGACATGCCATGGCATTAGGGGCAGCTTATTCTAGTCCTTAAAAACTATGTACTTAATATTAGAGAAATTTATTGAGTTTATTCTAGTTAAAAATTATTTTCAAAATTACAATATGATGAAATTTTACTGTTTAAATTATTATATAATGATATTAGATCTTAGATTGTTACAGGTGTTAAGATTCTTGAATGATAATATGGAATTGAGATTATCTTAAGGAAAATAACATTGAGCATTTTTGACATTAACTTATAATATGAGTAGGGGGTAACATAATAGTAACATATTATTAAAAATTGAGATTATCGTATAGGAAAGTAACAATGAGCATTTTTCAAAGTAGTTTATAGCATGATCATTTAGGTTTGGGTGAGTAGGTGGTTTTTGAGTTGAGTCTTAAATTGATTTTCAGACAAGATTATCTTAATATTTACTGGTAATGAATTCCAGATTCTGGGGCCCTTTATGTGCATAGAATTTTTACATAGGTTGATATGAACACGGGGTATATCAAAAGTGATCTGTGTCGTGTGTTGTGGTCATGGGTCCTATTAAAGTTGGTGAGGAGAGTTTTGAGCAGAGGGTTTATATTAGTGTAAAGTTTTATATATGTAGTAGGCACAAGAGTAAGTATGAATGTTCTTTACGGTGAGTAGTTTGAGACTTTTGAATATTGGTGGAGTATGCTGTCTAGAGTGGGAATTTGTTATCATTCTGACTGCGGCCTTTTGTTGTGTTATGAGTGGTCTAAGGTGATTTAACGTTGTTGATCCCCATGCACAGTTCCATAGGTGAGATACGGGTAGATAAGTGAATGATATAGTGCAAGGAGAGCTGATTGAGGTACATAATAGCGTATCTTTGATAATATGCCTACTGTCTTCGAGATTTTCTTGGAAATTTGTTGTATATGTGTTTGGAATTTAAGGCTACTGTCAAGGTGGATTCCTAGGAATTTTCCCTCTGTGAGTCTTGTGATGGGTGTACCATTAAGTGTTATGTTAAGTGGAACATTTGTGACTTTGCTTCCAAACTGTATGAAGTAGGTCTTGTCAGTATTGAGAGTAAGCTTGTTAGTCGTCATCCATGTTGATATTTTCTGTAATTCGGCATTAACAGTGTTGGCCAGTATAACTGGATTTGGGTGAGAGAAGACATATGTTGTGTCATCTGCAAATAAAATGGGTTTGAGTAGTTGTGATGCATTCGGTAGGTCATTTATGTAAATGAGGAATAGGAGTGGCCCCAGGACACTTCCTTGAGGGACTCCGACTGTAATTGGTTGTGTGGAAGAGTTCGCTCCATTTGTGTACACGTATTGGCTTCTGTTGGTGAGGTATGATTTTAGGTAGTTGAGTGGGTGCCCTCTTATACCATAGTGTGCTAATTTTGTGAGCAGTAAATCTTGGTCGACTGTATCAAAAGCTTTGCGGAGATCAATGAAGATTCCCAGTGGGACTTCTTTTTCTCAAGTGCTGTATATATTAACTCCAACATGTGCGTAATAGCATCGTTTGTGCTCTTGTTTGTCCTGAATCCAAATTGACAGGGGTTGAGTACATTGTGTGAGACGAGGTAGGAATAGATTTGTCTATGAATTAATTTTTCGAAGATTTTAGAAAGCAATGGTAAATTAGAAATTGGTCTATAATTATTCAGGTCTGTTTGATCACCTCCTTTGTGGATCGGGGTGACCCTAGCTATTTTGAGAATTGATGGAAAGGTAGAGGCTTCAATGGATTTATTGAATAGTGTTGCTATGATTGGTGACAGTACCTGTGAAGCTTTTTGTACATAAAAGTTGGTAGGCTGTTTATGTCTCCTGCCTTGTTTTTAAGGGTGTTGATTATGAGCGAGACTTCAATTGGGTTGGTAGGAGCTAGGTATAGCGTATTAGGGTAGGTGTTTGTGAGGTAGTCTGTTGGACGGGTGTTTGAGCTTGGGATTTTACTCGCTAGATTCTTTCCTATGGTGGAGAAGAAAACATTAAGTCTGTTTGCTGTCTCAGTAGGTGAGAGTAGGGGTTCATCTGCTCTTGATAATTTGATGGTGTTGTTTTTCGCTATCTTATTATTTCCTAGAATTGCAGATAGGGTCTTCCAGGTCTTTTTCATATCACCTTTTATGTTCTGGAGTCTGTTCTCATAATACAATTTTTTTGATCTCCTTATCAGGCTGGTAAGGGTTGATGAGTAGCGTTTGGATTGTTCTCTGGTTATTAGACCCTTCTGTATTGTTTTTCATATTGGTGCCTTTTGTTAATGGATTTAAGGATGCTGGGTGTTAGCCAGGGATTGTTAAGTCTCTTAGCTGTGATCTGTTTAGTTTTTTAGGGCAATGTTTGTTATAGAGGTGGTGGGTTTTGTTAAGGAAATTCTTGATGCATTCATTAGTATCTGTATATGTTTCTAACTCATTATGCCAGTCAATGTTAATCATAGCTGTTATAAAGTTATTTACAGCTGACTCATTATGTAGTCTGAAGGTAACTTTTGTAATATCTAGGGGCAATTTACCAAGATTAGTTATGAGAAAGGTCGGATAGTGGTCTGTGGTGTTGTCTGTGATGATGCCTGATTTTAGAGGGGCTATAGTATTAGTCCAGATGTGGTCTAGTAAGGAGGTACTAGTCTCGGAGATTCTTGTAGGTTTTGATATTGTTGGTAGTAACAAGCAGTTGCTCATAGTGTTTGTGAATTCTGTTACTTGTGGGTCCTGGTCATGTAGGAGATTTATATTGAAGTCTCCTGTGAGCAGCAAATGGTCTTTGTTCATGTGTGCATCAGTTATTAGGTTACCTAGTTTTTCACTAAAATGGTGAATGTTTGACTGTGGTAATCTGTAGATGTTTATCACTGTGAGGGGTTTTGCAGGTCTTTTGATTTAAATTTAGCTATAATATATTCTCCATGCTCATCCCTTATGCAAGAGTTATTGATACATTCAAGTTGATCTGAGTAATATATAGCTATTCCACCCCTCGCTGATCTGTCCTGCAATTGTGAATGGCTGTGTAACCTGGGATGCCATAGACATCTGTAGTATCAGGCTTCAGCCAGGTCTCAGTGAGTGTGATGATTGACATATTGGTCTGGAGGGATTGGAGTAGTGCTGTGAGGTCATCATAATGTTTGCTCAAAGATCTAACATTGTAATTGAAGATAGTTATGTTATTGTTGGCTCTGAGTAATGTCTTTGCTTGATCTGCTGTGTAATAGTTACAGTTGCTGTTGGAATCATGTAAGTCATTTAATAATAGGTTGATATCAAGATCAATTCCTGTAATCATAAGATTTGATGTGATTCTATAACTAGACCTTAGAAGAATAGATAATACTAAACTTAATAATATGATACTAGAATAAATGCTTAGGAACTATTTGATTATTACAAATTTTTAATAAGAGTTTGTAGAGATACAGGGTATTTGACAGAGTTCTTGGCACGTGAATTTGTACCTT
The DNA here is from genome assembly GCA_009830355.1 of Cherax destructor. Lineage (NCBI taxonomy): Eukaryota > Metazoa > Arthropoda > Malacostraca > Decapoda > Parastacidae > Cherax > Cherax destructor. The sequence goes on along the minus strand of WNWK01021916.1, from coordinate 6,324 downwards.
AGTCAATTTATACAAATGCAATTAATTGAACTATGGTAGTTTACTAAAGCTGGGAATAAAGGAGCTAGGGAAAATGATAGCAAACAATGAAAGTAAAGTAAATTAGTACCTGAGTTAGCAGCTTAATTATTATAATAAAAATTAATAAAAGAACTGTGGCAGTTAGATTTTTTTTTTTTAAGATAAAATCTAGGGAATATAATAGTAAACAATGAGGGTTAACACTTTAGGGAATATAATAGTAAATAAAAATAGTAAAACACTTTAGCACCAAAAATAGCACCTTAATTACGAGTTAACACTTTAGGGAATATAATATTAAATAAAAAGAGTAAAACACTTTAGCACCAGAATTAGCACCTTAAGTAAAAGGAATTATTGGATGAAAGGCAGTACTAGGTATTGATTTGCTGGGAACTATTTCAAGAGAATATATAAATGGGGATTAAATTAAATGGACAGATAGTAAATATGATATAAAATTAACTTAGAAGCAAGATTTGATTTATATTATAAAGTTGAAGCAAGTAATAGCACTAAAAGTAAAGTACATAGTGTATGAGGTAGTTGGTACTAGCTAGTATAAAGTTAGTACAAAATTTTTTCACAAAGTAGTAGTAACATACACTAATACACCACACGTATATTATGTGTTGAGGACAATAGGCTAATCAGTAATGGTAATGTCAGCTTGTCTAAGGAAGTTGGTGAGATCACGTTCGTTTGATATAGAAAATTGCTGACCTGTTGATACTTTTCGAACTAGTATTTTCCCATCACGAGTGAAGCACTGATGGATTTTGTTCTCCAGTTTAAGTTTTCTCAGCCTAAACAGAAGGTTTTGACGTTTCCTGGTTAGGCACTCGTTGATGTATACTCCACATTTCATTGTAATTGCTGATTTAGTTAGGTTCTTTTTTGTATCATATGAATGAAGTCTGATCATTATACTAGGTTTACCTTGTTTTCCTAGCAATCGTGTTTCCTTGATTTCATTCCTTTGCACATTAACTTGTAGGTGGTCTTGTAATATGTTGATAGCAGTTTCCTTGCACTGGGATTGAGTTATGTCTCTGGGAATGTGGTTGCTGTTTATTATAACTGCATCAGACAAGTTATCTTGTTCGGTTTTGTCATCTTGAAAATCAAGATATTCATCAAGTCGAGTGTGCATGTTGTTATTCCAGTCCTTGATTGCTTCTTCCACCTTCATATTCAGAGTTGTTATTTGATCGGTGTGACTGGTTATAACTGTTTGTAGAGTATTTTGTGTGTCAGTACTTCCCGATGTAATCTTCTCTTCAAGGTTTTGGATCTTGATCTCGAGGTTAGTTAGCTTGGATTCATATTTCACTAGTTTTGCTTTGATGTCTTTGTTTTCAGCTTCAAGGGCAAAGATGTATTCCCTAATAGTATCAGGAGTAGTCATACCTTGGTGCCCAGGAAGGAATCCTACGAAGCTGGTGGGGTTGGTGGGAGAGTCAGCCATGGTGGGTGATGTTATTGTTGTCGTCGGGGTCCGGGCGGGGGTGTGGGGGGTTGTTGATGCACCGGCTTTCTGTTGTGTAGACATGTTGTGTTTCAAAGTCCTTAGCGTTGGTTTCTTGGTACTGTTGTTGTTTCCTCTGCGATTTCCGCTCATAGTATCACTAGTGAAGCTATGGAGGAGGTTTTATTTCCTTTAGATTGGGTTAGGCGTTCGTCTGGCAGCGCGGGCGATGTTTGGGTTTGCAGGGCTGTCTTCCTTAGATCTTCAATTTTGTTAAGGTTTGGGTAGCATTTCTAGTATTCTTGGGTCATTATGTGATCTACGTGGGTTTGTGCAGTTGTACCTTCAATTAGGCCATCACAAGCTTTGATGAGCGCTGAGTTTTTTGGAGAATAAGGGCTGCTAGGATGCTGCCTCTGCCGCTGCCGCTGCAATAGGGTCAATTATAGCTGATATTATTAGAAGCCATCTAGATAACCATAATTTGATTAATGATACTCAGCATGGATTCACGAGGGGCCGTTCCTGCCTATGTAATTTATTAACCTTCTTCACTAAAGCTTTTGAGGCTGTTGATCACGATAAAGAATTCGATATTGTTTATTTAGACTTTAGTAAGGCTTTTGATAGAGTACCGCACCAGAGACTGTTAAAGAAAGTGGCAGCTCATGGCATTGGGGGAAAAGTGCTGTCATGGATTGAGTCATGGCTCACCAATAGGAAGCAGAGAGTGTGCATAAATGGGGTTAAATCCGAATGGGGACTTGTAACAAGTGGTGTTCCACAGGGATCAGTCTTAGGCCCATTGTTATTTATAATATACAGTGGACCCTCGGTTAACGAATACCCCGGAAATCGTGCAATTATGTAAGTATAATTTTGTAAGTTCTTGTGGAAGTGTATTTTTGGGGGTCTGAAATAGACTAACCTACGTGAATTTTTTCCTTAAGGGAGTAAATTCGTTCGGTAATATCACTTGAGCAGACTTCAGGAGTGAAGTTTTTACGAAACTCGGGGGTCCACTGTATATCAATGACCTTGACGAGGGAATTGCTAGTGATATGAGCAAATTCGCCGACGACACGAAGATAGGTAGGATAATTGATTCAAACATAGATGTCATAGAACTTCAGGAAGATTTAGACAAACTTAATTCGTGGTCAGAAAAGTGGCAGATGCAATTCAATGTAGATAAATGCAAGGTTCTGAAGCTCGGGAGTGTCCATAACCCAAGCACTTATAAGTTAAATAATGTAGAACTTAGCCATACAGATTGCGAGAAGGACTTGGGGGTGATGGTAAGCAGCAACCTTAAACCAAGACAGCAATGACTAAGCGTACGTAATAAGGCAAATAGATTACTGGGATTTATATCAAGAAGTGTTAGCAACAGAAGTCCAGAGGTTATATTACAGCTTTATACATCATTAGTAAGGCCTCACCTAGATTACGCAGCTCAGTTTTGGTCTCCATATTACAGAATGGACATAAATTTGTTAGAAAACATTCAGCGTAGAATGACTAAATTAATACATAGCATTAGAAATCTTCCTTACGAAGAAAGATTGAAGACCCTTAAATTACATTCACTTGTAAGACGTAGAATGAGGGGAGACATGATCGAGGTATACAAGTGGAAAATGGGTATTAACAAAGGGGATATAAATAAGGTCTTGAGGATATCTCTCCAAGAGAGAACCCGCAATAATAATAATAATAATAATAATAATAATAATTTTTATTTCAATGCATGTTACAAGTGTACAATGTTATTGGTAGTTACAAATATAATACAATTATAAAACTGTAATGCAAGGAGAGCCACTGGCATGCCATGGCATTAGGGGCAGTTTATTCTAGAGACTTATTCACTAAGTACTTAATGCTAAAGAAATTGATTGAGTTTATTCTAGTTCTATATTATTTAAATTATTAAATGGTTATACATACTATTTAAAGACAATACAAGAGAAATTGGTTGAGTTTAATCTAGTTGTAGAATTTATTTCAAATTACAGTATGTTGATGCTATACTAGTATAATAACAATACTAGAAATAGTTTTTAGAGTTTCATCTAGGTATATATTTTATTTCAAATTAAGAAAATGATGATACTATAAGATGCAATTCAATGTAGATAAATGCAAGATTTAGAAAGGATATAGGAAAGTATTGGTTTGGAAATAGGGTAGTTGATGAGTGGAACAGTCTGCCTAGTAGGGTTATTGAAGCTAGGACCTTGGGTAGTTTCAAATTTAGGTTGGATAAATTCATGAGTGAGAGGGGTTGGATTTGAGTGGGACTCGCACATGAGTAAATAGAATTATCAAAGCTTATTTCTTGGGTAGCATTGAAAATTAGATTGAGCAAGTGTTCTGTTAGTGGGACGGATTGTGAAGGACGTGCCTAGTATGGGCCAACAGGCCTGCTGCAGTGTTCCTACTTTCTTATGTTCTTATGAGTAAATAGAATTATCAAAGCTTATTTCTTGGGTAGCATTGAAAATTAGATTGAGCAAGTGTTCTGTTAGTGGGGCGGATTGTGAAGGACCTGCCTAGTATGGGCCAACAGGCCTGCTGCAGTGTTCCTCCTTTCTTATGTTCTTATGTTCTATGACATCTATGTTTGAATCAATTATTATTATATATTATTATATTATTTATATTATATTATTATTATATTATTATATTATTACATTATTACAGTGGACCCTCGGTTAACGAAATTAATCCGTTCCAGGAGCTATTACTTAATCTGAATCTTTCGTTATCTGAAACCTTATTTCCAATAAGAAATAATGTAAATACAATTAATTCGTTCCACAAAAAAATAATCACTCAAAATAAAAAAAAAATAACATTTACTTACCTTTATTGAAGAGACTTGCAGGCATCTGGAAGATATAGATGATGACTGGAGCAGGTGTTAGTGGTTGGAAGGGGAATCCCCCTCCAAAAGGACTTCAGGTGACAAGTCCCTCTCTGGGGTTACTTCCCTTCTTGGTCTTTTAATGCCACTAGGACCAGCTTGAGAGTCACTAGACCCCTGCCTGGTGAAGTAGCTGTCCAGAGTCCTCTGTTTCTGGCGACTCTTCAACACTTTTCTGAAGTACAACATGGCTCTGTCACTGAAGTGGTTGCACAGAAGGCTCATTTCAGCTTGCTCAGGGTGGTATCTTTCAACAAATGTCTGCAACTCATTCCACTTTGTACACATCTCCTTAAGCACTGAAGAAGGCACCTCCTTATCTCTCTCTCTCTCTTCCTGTGAAGCTTTAACCTCAGCTGTGGTCTGTTGCTGTTCCAGATGAAGCTCTTGCAGCTCTTCAGTTGTTAGCTCTACCCTGTGCTCCTCCACCAACTCTTCCACATCCTCACCACTCACCTCCAACCCCAGGCTGTTCCCCAATTCCACAATATCTTCCACAACATGTTCCACAACAGGCACAGGGTCGTCAGGGTCAGGGTCAGCCTCAAATCCTTCAAAATTCCTCTCTTGGACACAATCCGCCACAGTGGTCTCCAAGCAGAGTTCAGAGTCCTGGGAAATCACTTCCTCCCAAGCCTTACCTATAAGGCCTATGCAATGCACGATATTGAGGTGTTCTTTCCAGAACTCTCTTAGGGTCAATTCAGAGTCATTGGTCATATTAAAGCACCTCTGAAACAGTGCTTTGGTGTACAGTTTCTTGAAGTTGGAAATGACCTGCTGGTCCATGGGCTGGAGGAGAGGAGTGGTGTTAGGAGGCAAGAACTTCACTCTGATGAAATTTATGTTGTCAGGCAACAACTCTTGCAAGTTGTGAGGATGAGCAGGAGCATTGTCCAGTAGCAGGAGGCACTTGAGTGGCAATTTCTTTTCCAGGAGGTATTTCTTCACACTAGGGCCAAACACTCCAGTCAACCATTCCTTGAAAATCTCCGTAGTGACCCATGCCTTGGTGTTAGCTTTCCAATGCACACACAATTTATTCTTGTCAACACCGTGTTTCCTGAAGGGTCTGGGATTTTCTGTGTGATGCACCAGTAAAGGCTTCACTTTAAAATCACCACTGGCATTGGCACACATCATAAGAGTTAGCCTGTCTTTCATAGGCTTGTGTCCTAGCTGTGCCTTTTCCTCCTGAGTAATGTAGGTCCTGTTGGGCATTTTCTTCCAAAACAGGCCTGTTTCATCACAATTAAACACTTGTTGGGGGAGGAATTGTTCAGCCTCTACGAACCCCTTGAATTCGTAACTTCTCAAACCAGCCTTTGCTGGCTTTAAAATCACTCGCCTCACCACTGGTTCCAGGCATTGTCTTCACAAGATCTGCGTGCAACTTCCTTGCCTTTTCACAAATTATCGCCATAGAAATACTATCACCCGCTCTTTGTTTTTCATGGCTCCACACCAACAACAACTTCTCAACCTCATCCACTGTTTTCGATCTTTGTTTCGTTAACAAATTAACCCCTTTTGCAACATTAGCTTCCTTGATCTCATTTCTCTGTTCCAGGATAGTGCCGATAGTAGATGCACTTTTCTTGTACATCCTGGCAAGATCACTCAGACGTACACCACTCTCATATTTTTCTATGATTTCCTTCTTCAGTCGATGGTGTTCCTCACTCTCTTTACCACAGGGGTGCTACTAGGAAGCTTCTTTGGACCCATGGTGACTTATTTCACAGTGGCAATAACTAAACCACAAAAAAGACACCAAATATATTGTGAATCTTTGAAAGAGCGCGCTAGGTAATGTTCTCTCAATGGTAAACAACGCTTCACTGGCGTCCTGCGCTTGCGCGGAGCAGGTGGACGTCTAATACCTTTCGGTAACCGAGGAATTTTT
>WNWK01021915.1:0-33401 GCA_009830355.1 Cherax destructor | reverse complement strand
CGCAACAAACAATAAATGCTATTTTTGCATTTGTTCTTATGACAAGAGTGATTTAGGCATGTTTACCCTGATGTAAACATCTTTTATGGTGGCGGTCTGCCTGCTCTCTTACCCCACTCATATAATATGGCATATATTATTCATTTCAGCATCTTTATTACAGTTCTTAGGTATTTATCATGTTTCTGATATCAATTTGGAATAAATGTAATAGATAGATAACCTTTATTACTAATATTAGTGTAATTACACAACATTTTATTAGCGCTAAGGCTAACATCCACCACCTATGACGACTCACCAGACACTGACTTACTGCTAGCCTCTCCTCCCTACAATAGCTCCTCCCACTTCGTAACAATGTTAGATGGTGAATTTAATGTATTTTTCTGTAAGCTTAACTCGTTGTATGTGTATTTTACTTTTTTATTGTTTTCTGTAATATATGAGTTATGCAAATTAAAATAAAGTTATGAAGTTGGAGTTTCATTTTTTTTTCTAATGTATACATATTTAATTCAACATTTGGCATCATTACAAAGTGGGCAGAGCTACAGCAGAGGGAGAAGAAGCAGTGTGTCTGTAACTTGATTCCCCATGACACTTCACAACACTATAAAATACGTATTGTATAATTATACTATTACAGGCCTCCCTCCACAACCAGCTCATGTCAAAATAACATGTATATAGTACATTATTTTACGATGTTTATATGCATTTGATGATTGTTCATGGTTCAATAGGTTAAGGAAGCAGTATTGTAATATATTTCCCTACAATATATTGGGGCACCAAACATTCGCGATTTTTCAACATTCACGAGGCTCTTGATCCCCTAACCCTCGCGAATGTTGAGTGATACCTGTACCTCCCTGGGTAGTTGCTGTCTACCAACCAACTACAGTGGACCCCTGAGTTACGAGCACCCCAGAAATCGTACAATTATGTAAGTGTAATATTGTAAGTGCTTTTGTAAGTGTATTTTTGGGGGTCTGAAATGGACTAACCTACTTGTCATTATTTCTTAAGAGAGAAAATTCGTTCGGTAATGGCACTTGAGCAGCCTTCTGGAATGAATTTTGCTCATAACTCGGGGGTCCACTGTACTACAAAAAGTTTTAATTAATTATTCTTAATGAGAGAGGTGTTTCATTTATTTTACAGCATTTGTAATATTTTGTTATTTAGACATATCTTCACTTACAGTGGAACCTCGGTTTTCGTTTGCCCTCGTTTTCGTCAAATTCGGTTTTCAACGACTTTTTGTCAAAATTTTGTCCCAGTTTTCGTTTCATCACCTCGATTTTCATCAGTCTACTGTACCAAAGGTGTCCGCCTGCCCATGCCCACACAAAGCATCCCATGTGTCCTGAGTCAGTCTTGCTTTGTTTCTTGTCGAGTGAGCATTACCCTACATGTTCATCCGAAACATTTCGTAATCATTGTTCTTTGTGCTTGTTCATTGAGTGCGACTGCTAAATAAGCCGCCATGGGGCCAAAGAAAGTTCCGAGTGCCAGCCCTTTGATAAAGAAGGCGAGAAACATGATGGAATTCAAGAAAGAACTCGTAGCAAAGTACGAAAGTGGTGTACATGTGGTCGATCTCGCCAGGATGTACGGGAAGTCCTCATCAACGATCAGTTCCATCCTGGCGAAGAAAAAAGAAATCAAGGAATCTGATGTTGTGAAAGGGGTAAATGTGCTAACGAATCAGAGATCGCAAACAATTGAAGATGTTGAGAAGTTGTTGTTGGTGTGGATCAACCAAAAACAGCGGGAGATAGTGTTGTGAAGGCGATAATTTGTGAAAAGGAAAGGCAGTTGCATGTGGATCTTGTAAAGAAAATGCCTGGAACGAGTGCTGCTGTTAGTGAATTTTAGGCCAGCAGAGGCTGGTTCGACAAATTCAAGAAGCAATCTGTCATACACAGTCTGTTAAGGCATGGCGAGGCTGCAAGTTCAGACAAACGTGCGGCCGAAGAATTCATTGATGAATTCAAGGAGTACGTAGAGGCTGAAGGATTCCTCCCCCAACAAGTCTTTAATTGTGATGAAACAGGCCTTTTTTGGAAGAAAATGCCAAAGAGGACCTACATCATGCAGGAGGAAAAGGCACTGCCAGGACACAAGCCTATGAAGGATAGGCTAACTCTTTTGTTCTGTGGTAATGCTAGTGGGGATTTCAAAGTGAAGTCTTTACTGCTGTATCACTCTGAAAATCCTCAAGTATTCAAGAAAAACAATGTTATCAAGAGTAAATTGTGTGTGATGTGGAAGGCTAAGAATAAGGCATGGGTCATAAGGCAAATTTTCATGGAGTGGGTAAATGAAGTGTTTGCCCCGAGTGTGAAGAAATACCTCCTTGAAAATAAATGGTAATGGACAATGCTCCTGCTCATCCTCCAGTCTTGGAAGACCAATTGTTGGAGGAGTTTAGTTTCATCACAGTGAAGTTCTTGCCCCCTAATACCACTCCTCTCATCCAGCCCATGGACCAGCAGGTCACTTCAAATTTAAAAAAAACTACACCAAAGCAATGTTTCAAAGGTGCTTTGAAGTGACCTCGGGCACTGAATTGACCCTAAGAGAGTTCTGGAGGAATCACTTCAATATCCTCAATTGCATAAGCCTTATAGATAAGGCTTGGCTGGAAGTGGCTTCCAGGACGATGACCTCTGCTTGGAGAAAATTGTGGCCAGAATGTGTCCAAGAGAAGAATTTTGATGGGTTTGAGGCTGACCCTGACAACCCTATGCCTGTTGTGGAATCTATTGTGGCTTTGGGGAAGTCCATGGGGTTGGATGTGAGTGGTCAGGATGTGGAAGAGTTGGTGGAGGACCACAGGGAAGAGCTAACCACTGAAGAGCTGCAACACCTCAACTGGAACAGCAACAGATTGCAGCTGAGGAAATTGCTTCAGAGGAGGAGGAAGAGAGAGAGGAGAATGTGCCTTCTTCAGTGATTAAGGACGTGTGCAAAGTGGAGTGAGTTGCAAAATTTTGCTGAGAATTATACCCTAACAAAGCTGTTGTAAGCTGTGTCTGCAACGTGTTCAATGACAATGCCTTGTCCCATTTTAGGCAAATCATAGAGACGCCAGAAACAGACTTCTATTGACAGATTTTTTGTGCGACAGGGGTCCAGTGCCAATAAAAGACAAAGAAGGGAAGTAACCCTGGATAGGGACTTGATACCTGAAGTCCTTATGGACGGGGATTCCCCTTCCAACCAATAACCTCTCCTCCTCCCTCTCCCCTCCTCGCGTCTTCTGTACGCCAACAAGAGTCTTCAATAAAGGTAAAAGTGATATTAAATGTTCATTTATCCATTTCATTAGTCATTTATATTTATTTCTCATTGTTATCTGTATGTAATACTATAGTTATTCTCTATATAAATATATTTTTTGTTAATACTTTTTGGTGTCTGGAACGGATTAATTGGATTTACAGTGGACCCTCGGTTTTCATCGATAATTCTTTCCAGAATGCTGTTCGAGTGCCGTTACCGAACGAATTTGTTCCAATAAGGGCGAATGTAAATTACATTAGTCCATTCAGACCCCCAAAAATACACTTACAAAAGCACTTACAAAAATCTTCTTCTTTCAACAAATCGGCCGTTTCCCACCAAGGCGGGGTGGCCCAAAGAGAAAAACAAAAGTTTCTCTTTTTAACTTTAGTAATGTATACAAGAGAAGGGGTTACTAGCCCCTTGCTCCCGGCATTTTATTTGACTCTTACAACACGCATGGCTTATGGAGGAAGAATTCTGTTCCACTTCCCTGTGGAGATAAGAGGAAATAAGAACAAGAACAAGAAAGAAAATAGAAGAAACCCCAGAGGGGTGTGTATATATATGCTTTTACATGAATGTGTAGTGTGACCTAAGTGTAAGTAGAAGTAACAAGACATACCTGAAATCTTGCATGTTTATGAGACAGAAAGAAGACACCAGCAATCCTACCATCATGTAAAACAATTACAGGCTTTTGTTTTACAATCGCATGGCTGGACGGTAGTACCTCCCTGGGCGGTTGCTGTCTACCAACCTACTAACTAGGACTTACAAAAATACACTTACATAATTGTTCGAGTTGGGAGATGTATGAAAACCAAGTGTCCACTGTGCATTATTTCTTATGGGAAATATTGCTTTATTTTTTTTTTTTTTATTAACACATCGGCCGATTCCCACCAAGGCAGGGTGGCCCGAAAAAGAAAAACTTTCATCATCATTCACTCCATCACTGTCTTGCCAGAGGGGTGCTTTACACTACAGTTATAAAACTGCAACATTAACACCCCTCCTTCAGAATGCAGACACTGTACTTCCCATCTCCAGGACTCGAGTCCAGCCTGCCGGTTTCCCTGAATCCCTTCATAAATGTTACTTTGCTCATACTCCAACAGCACGTCAAGTATTAAAAACCATTTGTCTCCATTCACTCCTATCAAATACGCTCACACATGCTTGCTGGAAGTCCAAGCCCCTTGCACACAAAACCACCTTTACCCCCTCCAACCCTTCCTAGGCCGACCCCTACCCCGCCTTCCCTCCACTACAGATTTATACACTCTCGAAGTCATTCTGTCTCGTTCCATTCTCTCTACATGTCCGAACCACCTCAACAACCCCTCCTCAGCTCTGGATAATAGTTTTGGTAATCCTGCACCTCCTCTTAATTTCCAAACTCCGAATTCTCTGCATTATATTCACACCACACATTGACCTCAGACATGACATCTCCACTGCCTCCAGCCTTCTCCTCGTTGCAACATTCATCACCCATGCTTCACACCCATATAAGAGTGTTGGTATAACTATACTCTCATACATTCCCCTCTTTACTTCCATGGACAAAGTTCTTTGTCTCCACAGACTCCGAGGTGCTCCACTCACCCTTTTTCCCTCATCAATTCTATGATTCACCTCATACTTCATAGACCCATCTGCTGACATGTCCACTCCCAAATATCTGAATACATTCACCTCCTCCATACTCTCTCCCTCCAATCTGATATCCAATCTTTCGTCACCTAATCTTTTTGTTATCCTCATCACCTTACTCTTTCCTATAGTATTCACTTTCAATTTTCTTCTTTTACACACCCTACCAAATTCATCCACCAACCTTTGCAACTTCTCTTCAGAATCTCCGAAAAGCACAGTGTCATCAGCAAAAAGCAACTGTGACAACTCCCACTTTGTATTTGATTCTTTATCTTTTAACCCCACACCTCTTGCCAAGATCCTCGCATTCACTTCTCTTACAACCCCATCTATAAATATATTGAACAACCACGGTGACATCACACATCCTTGTCTAAGGCCCACTTTATTGCTTTAGTTTTCATCAAATTCAGTTTTCGTCAGACTTTCTGGAACGAATTAATGACGAAAACCGAGGTTCCACTGTACATTGGATTGATAAGTTTTGTTATTGCTCATACTGGACTGTATATTTAGTACAGGTGCAAGTGCCTGTACATATTTTTTTTATATAGGGTACAGAATCTAATTTGCTACCAATGAAACACTATATGTATATACAGTGGACCCCTGGATTACGTGATTAATCCGTTCCAGAGGGCTTAACTTAAACCGAATATAACTTAATCCGAATCTATTTTCCCCATAAGAAATAATGGAAATTCAATTAATCCGTTCCAGACACCCAAAAGTATTAAAATAAATATTGTTTACACATTAACTTACACAGTACATGTATATATAAATTACCACTAATAAATAAAACAGTATAGTAACTTAACACTTACATTTATTGAAGAGTTGTTGATGTGTGGAAGATGGAAGGAGGAGGGAGGAAGGAGTAGTATGCTAGTGTTTGGAAGGGGAATCCCCTTTCATTAACACTGCAGGTACCAAGTTCTTTTCTGGGGTTACTGGCCTTTTTCTTTTAATGCCACTAGGACCAGGTTGTGAGTCACTGGACCCCTCCCTAACCAAAAATCTGTCCAGGGAGCTCTGTGTCTGGCATTTCTTTAAAACATCCCTGAAATGGGACACCACATTGTCATTGTACATGTTGCCAGCACGGCCTGCAACAGCTTTGTTAGGGTGAAAATCATCCATAAAGCCTTGCACATAAGTCCATTTGGCACAGTTCTCCCTAATCCTTGAAGAAGGCACTGTCTTCCATCTCTCCTCCTCCTCCTCCTCCTCTGGACCATTTTCCTGAACTGTGGTCTGTTGCTGTTGCAGATGAAGGTCTTGCAGATCTGCAGTGGTTATCTCTTCATTGTCCTCCTCCACCAACTCTTCCACATCCTCGCTACTAACATCCAACCTCATGGACTTCCCCAGTGCCACAATTGCTTCCACAACAGGCTCAGGGTCAGGGTCCTGAGACTCATCCCCAAAACCTTCAAAATCCCTCTCTGGGTCACAGTCTGGCCACAATTTTCTCCAGGCAGAGTTCAAAGTCTTTGTAGTCACTCCATCCCAAGCCTTACCTATAAGGTTTATGCAATGGAGGATACTGAAATGATCTTTCCAAAAGTCTTTTAGGGTCAAATTAGTGTCTGAGGTCACATCAAAGCACTTTTGAAACATTGCTTTGGTGTAGAGTTTTTTAAAGTTTGAAATGACCTGCTGGTCCATGGGCTGGAGGAGAGGAGTGGTATTAGGGGGCAAGAACTTAACTGTGATGAACTTAAAGTCCTCCACAATTTGCTCTTCCAAGTCTGGAGGATGACCAGGAGCATTGTCCATTACCAGGAGGCACTTGAGGCCCAATTTATTTTCCTCGAGATATTTCTTCACACTGGGGCCCAACACTTCATGGAACCAATCCAAGAAAATTTCCCCAGTGACCCATGCCTTACTGTTAGCCTTCCACATCACACACAAATTAGTAAAGTAAATATTATTTCTTTGCAATTTTACATAGATATTGGTAGTTACAATCATAAACTGAAGTGCAAGGAGAGCCATTGACATGCCATGGCATTAGCCTTAGCGACACTGCATTTCTTAAACACACTGGGATTTTCAGAGTGATACACCAGTAAAGGCTTCACTTTAAAATCACCACTAGCATTACTACACAACATAAAGAGTTAGCCTGTCTTTCATAGGCTTGTGTCCTGGCAGTGCCTTTTCCTCCTGTGTAATGTAGGTCCTGTCTCTCATTTTCTTCCAAAACAGGCCTGTTTCGTCACAAACACTTGTTGGGGTTTAAATCCTTCAGCCTTTACATAGCTTTGAAATTCCTGTACGTATTTTTAACCGCACTTTTGTCTTAACTGGCTGCCTCACCATGCTTTATCACACTATGTATGCCACTACGCTTCTTAAATCTGTCAAACCAGCCTTTGCTGGTTTTAAATTCGCTCACTTCAGCACTCGTTGCAGGCATTTTCTTGACGAGATCATGATGCAACTGCCTTGCTTTATACATATGTCCAAATATGTGCATTTTTACAAGCCAAAATGCCACACTGATGCAACTATAAGAGTTCTTACTCTGGGACCATTCTTCATTAAACCCTTTTCTAAATCAGAGTCTATTAAAGGCACAGCACTTAGACTCGATCACTTATTTCAAATTTCTGTAAGAGTTTATAATCCGACCACTCAGTACGAGATATACCCTATAGAAGAGGGTTTCCAAAATACACTGGAGACTTGTGGGGAAGCGTAGAGTGACAAAGCTAGATCCTCCACTAGACTCTTCCTTGACTAGTGAAAGGTGGGAACTGAACAAGGCAAGGCTTTACCAGCCAACCTTAACTCTGTCTGTATAGGGGTTGAGTAGCTCAAATTGTCTGCTGGTGTTTAACTTGCCACACCAGCAGTTTAGAATATTTAGACATCCTACCTATGTACAAAGCTAAACAATTTGTGGTCAGATAATATTATAAAGTCGAGTAAATCCATTTTAGCTATTAAAGGAAATACTCCTTAATATAATATTAAGTGAAAAGGCCAAAATAACATTTATAAATAGTACAGTGGACCCTCGCTATTCGAACACTCCAAAACTCACCCTCATTCCAGAATGCTGTTCAAGTGCTGTTACCAAACGAATTTATTCCCATAAGGAATGATGTAAATTAGATTAGTCCATTTCAGAACCCCAAAAATACACTTATAAAAGCACTTACAATAATAAACTTGCATAAAAGGGGAGTTTTGGAGTGTTCGAATAGCGAGGGTCCACTGTATATCATTTCTTTCTTAAAATGAGCAAAGGGTGTAACAACAACCCATGCCTCACACCCATATAAGAGTGCTGGTACCACTATACTCTCATACGTTTACCTTTGATGAGTTCTGAGAGTTTTTCTACTCCCAGAGCCCGGCCTTGGGCCAGGCTCGTCTTGTGATTGCCTGGTCAACAAGGCTGTTGCTGCTGGTGGCCAGCTGATGCACATATATATCACAGCCTGTTTGATCTGGCAACTGGTGGAGATATTTGTTCACTTTCTTCTTGAAAACTTGTCTACAAAGTTCCCTTATGGTGCCCCTGCTCTTCACAAAGGTTTAGACTTTAAGGCATTCCCAGTAATTTAAATGCTTTATTGGCTCTATGCAGGCCATAGACAATCTCTGTATGTTCTCCAGTTCTGATATTTCTCATGCCCTGGATGGAACAGTCAACACTGAGCAATATTCTAAATGAGAGAGCACAAGCGATTTGAAAAGTGTCACCACTGGCACTATTTCCCTTGTTTTGAAAGTTCTCATTTTACACCTCACCATCTTCCTGGCTGTAGTAACCTTGGTCTTATTGTGTTCTTTGAAAGAAAGGTCAGCTAACAAAATTACTCCCAGGTCTTTCACATGTTCCTTTCACATGTTCCCATTTTGTACTAGATTCTGCATATTTTAATCCCACACCTCTCCCCAAAACCCTAGCATTCATTTCTTTTACAATCCCATCTAAAAATATATTAAACAACCATGGTGCCATCATGCATCCCTTTCTAAAACCTGCTTTTACTGGAAAATCTCCCTCTCTCCTACATACCCTAACAGGAGCTTCACTCTCCTCATAAAAATTCTTAACTACTTTCAGTAACCTACCACCTATTCTATACACTTGCAGCATCTGCCACATTGCTCGCCTCTCCTCCCTATCATATGCCTTTTCTAAATCCATAAATGCAATGAAAGCTTCCTTACTTTTATCTAAATATTGTTCACTTAAATGCTTCATTGTAAACACTTGGTCTACATATCCCCTATTCTTCCTAAAGCCTCCTTGTTCATCTGTGATTTTGCTGTTGCCCTTAATTCTTTCAATAATAACTCTACCATACCCTTTACCTTGAGCTGGTGATGGGCATGCTTTTACTGAATCTTGGCAATTGCAAGAGTTTTAGCAAATGACATATTCTTGTTCACTTAAATGCTTCAGTGTAAACACTTGGTCTACACATCCCCTATTCTTCCTAAAGCCTCCTTGTTCATCTGTGATTCTGTTGTTGCCCTTAATTCTTTCAATAATAACTACCATACCCTTTACCTTGAGCTGGTGATAGGCATGCTTTTACTGAATCTTGGCAATTGCAAGAGTTTTAGCTAATGACATATTCTTTCTTAGTTTTTTAATGAATTGTTTGTATTTTTTTAGCTTGCTTTTTAACAAAGTCTTAATGAAATACTTTGTTTTGTCTTTTTTTCTTCAGGAAATGGCTTGTGGAATCTCGGCTGCTTGTCGGGGCCCACAAACTGAGCGACAAAAATTCTGCTTTAAAATCTTTGATAGGGATCGGGATGGGAAACTCTCAAAAGATGAACTAACCGCCATGGTGCAGGCTCTTCTACTTTTACGAGACGAAGAACATGTGGAAGGCAGTGGTGTGTTAATGAGTTTTTTTATATACAGTACAGTATTGCCCTTTTCCTTTGTGTTGTACAAAGAAGCACACACGGTTAGTACTTGTGCATCATTCCTTCTCATATCTCATAGCAATACTGAAGAAATACACTTATCAATAAAAATTTTGATTTTTTTTTATACTGCAACAACAATGATGATAATTTTTTCTAGAAACTGCATTGCATCTGTGTTGATATTGTAACTGTAAATACTTGTTAATATTGTAACTGTAAATACTGTGCTGATATTGTAACTGTAAATACCTAGTTTTGTCATTCCCATCTTACATTTTATATATTTTTTTAAATTTAACTACAGTGGACCCCCGGTGTTCATGATGTTTCGTTCCAGAATGCTGTTCAAGTGCCATTACCAAACGAATTTATCCCCATCAGGAATAATGTAAAGTAGACTAGTCCTTTCAGACCCCCAAAAATACACTTACAAAAGCATTTAAAAAAATACACTTACATAAAAGGGCGAGTTTGGAGCAGGACGAACACCGGGGGTCCACTGTACAGTGGACCCTCGGTTAACGATACCCGGAAATCGTCAATTATGTAAGTATAATTTTGTAAGTTCTTGTGGAAGTGTATTTTGGGGTCTGAAATAGACTAACCTACGTGAAATTTTTCCTTAAGGGAGTAAATTGTTCGGTAATGGCACTTGAGCAGACTTCAGGAGTGAAGTTTTTACGAAACTCGGGGGTCCACTGTATTATATTTTTTTTTTCTTTTTTTTTTCAACAAGTCGGCCGTCTCCCACCGAGGCAGGGTGAAACAAAAAGAAAGAAAATCCCCAAAAAGAAAATACTTTCATCATCATTCAACACTTTCACCATACTCATACATAATCACTGTCTTTGCAGAGGCGCTCAGATACGACAGCTGAGAATAGTCCCTCCCAGCTGTCACTATCCCAGACCCCTCCTTTAAAGTGCAGGCATTGTACTTCCCATTTCCAGGACTCAAGTACAACTAAATCAATTAACTGGTTTCCCTGAATCCCTTCACAAAATGTTACCCTACTCACACTCCAACAGCTCGTCAGGTCCCCAAAACCATTCGTCTCCATTCACTCCTATCTAACACGCTCACACATGCTTGCTGGAAGTCCAAGCCCCTCGCTTATTATATTTTGAGGAACTTTTAAATGTTGATGAAAAAATGGAGGCGGTAATTTCATTCACTGGCCAGGGAGGTATAACATCGTTTAGGAGTGAAGAAGAGAAGGATGTGAGTGTGGGGGAGGTGCGTGAGGCATTACGTAGAATGAAAGTGGGTAAAGCAGCTGGAACTGACGGGATCATGACAGAAATGTTAAAAGCAGGGGGGGATATAGTGTTGGAGTGGTTGGTATTTTTGTTTAATACAGTGGACCCTCAGTTAACAATACCCCGGAAATCGTGCAATTATGTAAGTATAATTTTGTAAGTTATTGTGGAAGTGTATTTTTGGGGGTCTGAAATAGACTAACCTACGTGAAATTTTTCCTTAAGGGAGTAAATTCGTTCGGTAATGGCACTTGAGCAGACTTCAGGAGTGAAGTTTTTACGAAACTGTCAAAACTGTAAATGTAGTAGTAGGTTGGTAGTCAGCAACCACCCAGGGAGGTACTACCGTCCTGCCAAGTGAGTGTAAAACGAAAGCCTGTATTTGTTTTACATGATGGTAGGATTGCTGGTGTCTTTTTTCTGTCTCATAAACATGCAAGATTTTAGGTACGTCTTGCTACTTCTACTTACACTTAGGTCACGCTACGCAAACATATACACGTTTATGTATACACACTCATCTGAGTTTTCTTTGATTTTATCTTAATAGTTCTTGTTCTTATTGCTTTTCCTTTTATATCCATGGGGAAGTGGAATAAGAATCTTTCCTCCGTAAGCCATGCGTGTTGTAAAAGTCAACTAAAATGCCGGGAACAATGGGCTAGTAACCCCTTTTCCTGTATAGCTTACTAAAAAGAAAAAGAAGAAAACCGTCAAAGTGGGATGTTTGAATGTGCGTGGATGTTGTGCGAATGATAAGAAAGAGATGATTGTAGATGTTATGAATGAAAAGAAGCTGGATGTCCTGGCTTTAAGTGAGACAAAGCTGAAGGGGGTAGGAGAGTTTCAGTGGGGAGAAATAAATGGGATTAGGTCAGGGATTTCAAATAAAGTTAGAGCTAAAGGAGGAGTGGCAATAATGTTGAATAATCAGTTATGGCACGTAAAGAGGGAATATAAATGTATAAATTCAAGGATTATGGGGAGTAAAATAAAGGTTGGATGTGAAAAGTGGGTTATAGTAAGTGTTTATGCACCTGGAGAAGAGAGAAGTGTAGAGGAGAGAGAGAGAGATTTTGGGAAATGTTGAGTGAGTGTGTGGGGAGTTTTGAACCAAGTGAGAGAGTAATTGTGGTTGGGGATCTTAATGCTAAAGTGGGTAAAAATGTTGTGGAGGGAGTAGTAGGTAAATTTGGGGTGCCAGGGGTAAATGTAAATGGGGAACCATTAATTGAGCTATGTGTAGAAAGAGGCTTGGTAATAAGTAATACATATTTTATGAAAAAGAGGATAAATAAATATACAAGGTATGATATAGCACGTAAGGAAAGTAGTTTGTTGGATTATGTATTGGTGGATAAAAGGTTGATGGGTAGGCTTCAGGATGTACATGTTTATAGAGGGGCAATGGATATATCGGATCATTATTTGGTTGTAGCTACAGTTAGAGTAAAAGGTAGATGGGACAAAAAGAAAATGGCAACAGCAAGTAAGAGAGAGGTAAAAGTGTATAAACTAAAGGAGGAGGAAGTTAGGGTGAGATATAAGCAACTATTGGCAGAAAGGTGGGCTAGTGCAAGTATGAGTAGTGGGGGGTTGAAGAGAGTTGGGGTAGTTTTAAAAATGCAGTATTAGAATGTGGGGCAGAAGTTTGGGGCTATAGAAGGGTGGGTGCAGGAGGAAAGAGGAGTGAGTGGTGGAATGAAGAATTAAAGGGTGTGATAAAAGAGATAAAGGTAGCTTATGAGAGGTTTTTACAAAACAGAAGTGTAAATAGAAGAGCAGAGTATATGGAGAGTAAAAGAAAGGTGAAGAGAGTGGTGAGAGAGTGCAAAAGAAGAGTGGATGAAAGAATGGGGGAGGCTCTGTCAAGAAATTTTGCTGAAAACAAGAAAATTTTTGGAGTGAGATAAACAAGGTAAGAAAGCCTAGGGAACGAATGGATTTGTCTGTTAAAAAATGAGTAGGGGAGTTAGTAGATGGGGAGCTGGAGGTATTGGGTAGATGGCGGGAATATTTTGAGGAACTTTTAAATGTCGATGAAAAAAGGGAGGCGGTAATTTCATGTACTGGCCAGGGAGGTGTAACATCGTTTAGGAGTGAAGAAGAGCAGGATGTGAGTGTGAGGGAGGTGTGTGAGGCATTATGTAGAATGAAAGGGGGTAAAGCAGCTGGAACTGACGGGATCATGACAGAAATGTTAAAAGCAGGGGGAGATATAGTGCTGGAGTGTTTGGTACGTATTTTTGTTTAATAAATGTATGAAAGAGGGGAAGGTACCTAGGGATTGGCAGAGAGCATGTATAGTTCCTTTATATAAAGGGAAGGGGGATAAAAGAGAGTGTAAAAATGATAGGGGAATAAGTTTACTGAGTATACCAGGTAAAGTGTATGGCAGGGTTAGGATTGCAGATGAGCAAGGAGGCTTTAGAGTGGGTAGGGGATGTGTAGATCAAGTGTTTACAGTGAAGCATATATGTGAACAGTATTTAGATAAAGGTAGAGAAGTTTTCATTTCATTTATGGATTTAGAAAAGGCATATGATAGAGTGGATAGGGGAGCAATGTGGCAAATGTTGCAAGTGTATGGAATAGGTAGTAAGTTACTGAAGGCTGTAAAGAATTTTTATGAGGATAGTGAGGCTCAGGTTAGGGTGTGTAGGAGAGAGGGAGATTACTTCCCGTTAAAAGTAGGTCTTAGACAGGGATGTGTAATGTCACCATGGTTGTTTAATATATTTATAGATGGGGTTGTAAAAGAAGTAAATGCTAGGGTGTTGGGGAGAGGGGTGGGATTAAATTATGGGGAATTAAATGCAAAATGGGAGTTGGCACAGTTACTTTTTGCTGATGATACTGTGTTTATGGGAGATTCTAAAGAAAAGTTGCAAAGGTTAGTGGACGAGTTTGGGAGAGTGTGGTAAGGTAGAAAGTTAAAAGTGAACATAGATAAGAGTAAGGTGATTAGGGTATCAAACGATTTAAATAAAGAAAAATTGGATATCACATTGGAGAGAGGGATTATGGGAGTTGACGTGTCAGCGGATGGGTTTATGAAGGATGAGGTTAACCATAGAATTGATGAAGGAAAAAAGGTGAGTGGTGCGTTGAGGCATCTGTGGAGACAAAAAACGTTATCCATGGAGGCAAAGAAGGGAATGTACGAAAATATAGTGGTAAGGGCAATGTGTGGTGTAAATATTATGCAGAAAATTCGGAGTGTGGAAATTAGGAGGAGGTGTGGAGTTACTAAAAGTATTTGTCATAGGACTGAAGAGGGGTTGTTGAGGTGGTTTGGTCATTTAGAGAGAATGAATCAAAGTAGAATGACTTGGAGAGCATATAAATCTGTAGGGGAAGGAAGGCGGGGTAGGGGTCGTCCTCGAAAAGGTTGGAGGGAGGGGGTAAAGGAGGTTTTGTGGGCGAGGGGCTTGGACTTCCAGCAAGCATGTGTGAGCGTGTTAGATAGGAGTGAATGGAGACGAATGGTTTTTGGGACCTGACGAGCTGTTGGAGTGTGAGTAGGGTAATATTTTGTGAAGGGATTCAGGGAAACCAGTTAATTTATTTACAAACAAACAAACAACAAACAAATTTTATTTCATTGCAGATTGCAGATTACATAGGTATCGATAGTTACAATGTAAATTGAGTGCAAGGAGAGCCACTGACATGCCATGGCATTAGGGGCAGTTTATTCTAGTCCTTAAAGACTATGTACTTAATATTAGAGAAATTTATTGAGTTTATTCTAGTTAAATATTATTTTCAAAATTACAATATGATGAAATTTTACTGTTTAAATTATTATATAATGATATTAGATTGTTACAGGTGTTAAGATTCTTGAATGATAATATGGAATTGAGATTATCTTAAGGAAAATAACATTAAGCATTTTGACATTAACTTATAATATGAGTAGGGGTAACATAATAGTAAATATTATTAAAAATTGAGATTATCGTATAGGAAAGTAATAATGAGCATTTTCAAAGTAGTTTATAGTATGATCATTTAGTTTTGGGTGAGTAGGTTGTTTTGAGTTGTCTTAAATTGATTTTCAGACAAGATTATCTTAATATTTACTGGTAATGAATTCCAGATTCTGGGGCCCTTTATGTGCATAGAATTTTTACATAGGTTGATATGAACACGGGGTATATCAAAAAGTGATCTGTGTCTTGTGTTGTGGTCATGGGTCCTATTAAAGTTGGTGAGGAGAATTTTGAGCAGAGGGTTTATATTAGAGTGTAAAGTTTTATATATGTAGTAGGCACAAGAGTAAGTATGAATGTTCTTTACGGTGAGTAGTTTGAGACTTTTGAATATTGGTGGAGTATGCTGTCTAGGTGGGAATTTGTTATCATTCTGACTGCGGCCTTTTGTTGTGTTATGAGTGGTCTAAGGTGATTTAACGTTGTTGATCCCCATGCACAGATTCCATAGGTGAGATACGGGTAGATAAGTGAATGATATAGTGCAAGGAGAGCTGATTGAGGTACATAATAGCGTATCTTTGATAATATGCCTACTGTCTTCGAGATTTTCTTGGAAATTTGTTGTATATGTGTTTGGAATTTAAGGCTACTGTCAAGGTGGATTACTAGGAATTTTCCTTCTGTGAGTCTTGTGATGGGTGTACCATTGAGTGTTATGTTGAGTGGAACATTTGTGGCTTTGCTTCCAAACTGTATGAAGTAGGTCTTGTCAGTATTGAGAGTAAGCTTGTTAGTCGTCATCCATGTTAATATTTTCTGTAATTCGGCATTAACAGTTGGACTTGAGTCCTGGAAATGGGAAGTACAATGCCTGCACTTTAAAGGAGGGGACTGGGATAGTGACAATTGGGAGGGACTTATTCTCAGCTGTCGTATCTGAGCGCTTCTGCAAAGGCAGTGATTATGTATGAGTGAGGTGAAAGTGTTGAATGATGATGAAAGTATTTTCTTTTTGGGGATTTTCTTTCTTTTTGGGTCACCCTGCCTAGGTGGGAGACGGCCGACTTGTTGAAATAAAAAGAAAATTGTGTTTTGTTTTTAAATCTTGTTTTAGATTTCAACTTGCCTAAATGACTGTGTTTATGATTGGTATTGCAAGTTAACATTTCCCAGTTATAACCCTGTATTGTAATTTCCTTTGGAATATTTGCTGTTTGGAGTGACATGTGAACTGTTGTATCTGGACGCCTCTGCAAAGACAGCGATTGTGTGTGAATGATGGTGAAAATGTTTTTCTTTTCTGGGTCACCTTGCTTTGGTGGGAGATGCCAATGTGTTGAAAAAAAAAAGTTCATGTTTAGGCTTTATTTTTAGGGTTGGGATTTCATTGGAAGGGGATGTTGTTTCATATAAAATGATTATTATGGGTGAAAGTATGTATGTAATGATAATTATGGAGTTATGTAGGAATTGAGCTCCTGCTCAGTGATATTCCAGTCACTTGCACCACAAATTGTGTCATGGTTAAGTTTTAAGTGTTCAAACCAGATGTCTTACTGTTTTTACTGGGTTGTGGTTAGTACCTTGTGGGAGCACCAGTTAAATTGAGCGCCAGCTAGAGCAAACACTGCGGCAAACACCAAGGATTCACTGATGTCATGTCATATTAACACTCCCCTTTGAAGTGGAAAGTGATATCGGCAGGCTGGCAGGCCAGCTGGCTGCCTGCATGCCTGGCTACCTGGCTGGCAAGCAGCTGGTTGGCCACCTGGCTGGTCAGCTGGGTACCTGATTGGCTGTCTGTCTATGTCTGTCTGTCTGTATCTATCTGTCTCTATCTCACAGGAACACTGTAAATACAATTATACATAGTGTAAATTACCTAGGATAACTAAAAAAAATCAAGACAAAGTGATATAATGTGCTTGTGATCTGCATAATACCAGTTGGTTTATGAGCTACTCAGAGACAGACACAGAGACAGACACAGAGACAGACACAGAGACAGACACAGAGACAGACACAGAGACAGACACAGAGACAGACACAGAGACAGACACAGAGACAGACACAGAGACAGACACAGAGACAGACACAGAGACAGACACAGAGACAGACAGACACACACACACACACACACACACACACACACACACACACACACACACACACGATGGCATGGTGGCTAGCGCTCTTGCTTCACGCACGGAGGGCCTGGGTTCAATTCCCGGCGGGGCCGAAACATTTCGAAGTGTTTCCTTACAGACACACACACACACACACACACAACATATACAACAGGCCTAGTGTCTAATCGACATGTGCCTAGGACAAAATTGTAACTAACACACACACACACACACACACACACGGAAGAGGACCAGGCAGAACTACAAAGGGATCTGGACAGGCTGCAAGCCTGGTCCAGCAATTGGCTCCTGGAGTTCAACCCAACCAAGTGCAAAGTCATGAAGATTGGGGAAGGGCAAAGAAGACCGCAGACGGAGTACAGTCTAGGGGGCCAGAGACTACAAACCTCAATCAAGGAAAAAGATCTTGGGGTGAGTATAACACCAGGCACATCTCCTGAGGCGCACATCAACCAAATACAGTGGAACCCCGACTTACGATGTTATCATCTTACGTTATTTTCGATAACCGATATTTATAACGTAAGAAATTTGATTGTGACTTACGATGTTTGCTTCGTCTTACGACTTTCGTACCGGACCTGTCCGCTTGGCGCCCAGCTGAGCGCGCACTCCAGGGAGCGTCAGTGCTATTGTTTACAAGCGAGAGCGACCACCCACCCACACCCACGCATTCATACCAGTATATTGTCATTATTCCACTGTTTTTAGTGCTTGCAACTGCTAAATAAGCTACCATGGGTCCAAGGAAAGATCCTAGTGCTAAGCCTGTGGTAAAGAATGTGCAGGGAGTGAAGCATTTATGCAGGGAGTGTAGCATTTATGCAGGGAGTGTAGCAGGCATGCAGGGAGTGTAGCAGGCATGCAGGGAGTGTAGCAGGGATGCAGGGAGTGTAGCAAAGATGCAGGGAGTGTAGCAGGGATGCAGGGAGTGTAGCAGGGATGCAGGGAGTGTAGCAGGGATGCAGGGAGTGTAGCAGGGATGCAGGGAGTGTAGCAGGGATGCAGGGAGTGTAGCAAGGATGCAGGGAGTGTAGCAAGGATGCAGGGAGTGTAGCATGGATGCAGGGAGTGTAGCAGGATGCAGGGAGTGTAGCATGGATGCAGGGAGTGTAGCAGGGATGCAGGGAGTGTAGCATGGATGCAGGGAGTGTAGCAGGGATGCAGGGAGTGTAGCAAGGATGCAGGGAGTGTAGCAAGGATGCAGGGAGTGTAGCAAGGATGCAGGGAGTGTAGTAGGCATGCAGGAGTGTAGCATTCATGCAGGGAGTGTAGCATTCATGCAGGGAGTGTAGCATTCATGCAGGGAGTGTAGCATTCATGCAGGGAGTGTAGCATTCAAAAAAAGGCCAGTAACCCCAGAAAAGAACTTGGTACCTGCAGTGTTAATGGAAGGGATTCCCCTTCAAACACTAGCATACTACTCCACCTTCTCCCTCCTCCCGTCCTCCACACATCAACAACTCTTCAATAAATGTAAGTGACATGTTATTGTTCAATATTTGCATGTGTATTTAGGTATTCTTTATTAAATTTTGTATTATTTAATGTCAAAAAGTTCTAAAAAATATTTAATTTAACTACTTTTGGAAGTCTTGGACGGATTAAATTTATTTCCATTATTTCTTATGGGGAAAATTGATTCGTTTAACGATTGTTTCGCCTTAAAATATGCCCTCTCTGACGGATTAATATCGTAAGTCGGGGTACCACTGTAACTGCTGCAGCATACGGGTGCCTAGCAAACCTAAGAACAGCATTCCGACATCTTAATAAGGAATCGTTCACGACCCTGTACACTGTGTACGTTAGGCCCATACTGGAATATGCAGCATCAGTTTAGAACCCACATTTATCCAAGCACGTAAAGAAGCTAGAGAAAGTGCAAAGGTTTGCAACAAGACTAGTCCCGGAGCTAAGGGGTATGTCCTACGAGGAGAGGTTAAGGGAGATCGACCTGACGACACTGGAGGACAGGAGAGATAGGGGGGACATGATAACGACATATAAAATACTGAGAGGAATTGACAAGGTTGACAGAGACAGAATGTTCCAAAGATGGGACACAGCAACAAGGGGACACAGTTGGAAGTTGAAGACTCAGATGAATCACAGGGATGTTAGGAAATATTTCTTCAGTCACAGAGTAGTCGGGAAGTGGAATAGCTTGGGAAGCGATGTAGTGGAGGCAGGTTCCATACACAGCTTTAAGAAGAGGTATGATAAAGCTCATGGCGCAGGGAGAGTGACCCAGTAGCGGCCAGTGAAGAGGTGGGGCCAGGAGCTGAGTCTCGACCCCTGCAACCACAATTAGGTGAGTACACACACACACACACACACACACACAGTGTAAGCTCGTCAAATGTCATCACTGTATTTACTGGACTGATAAGAAGAGATATGATTACCCTCACCCCTCATCAGTGTCACCAGTCATCATTAGTAGAGATCAGATGAGATAAGGCAGTGACACATATCTTACATAATGGCTTCAAGGGAACTTTATTATTATTACGTATTATTATTATTATTATTATTATTATTATTATTATTATTATTATCATTATTATGCACAATCATTATTATTATTTTTTTTTTTCTTCAACAAGTCGGCCGTCTCCACCGAGGCAGGGTGACCCAAAAAGAAAGAAAATCCCCAAAAAGAAAATACTTTCATCATCATTCAACACTTTCACCACACTCATACGTAATCACTGTCTTTGTAGAGGCGCTCAGATACGACAGCTGAGAATAGTCCCTCCCAGCTGTCACTATCTCAGACCCCTCCTTTAAAGTGCAGGCATTGTACTTCCCATATCCAGGACTTAAGTCCAACTAAATCAATTAATTGGTTTCCCTGAATCCCTTCACAAAATGTTACCCTGCTCACACTCCAACAGCTCGTCAGGTCCCAAAAACCATTCACTCCTATCTAACATGCTCACACATGCTTGCTGGAAGTCCAAGCCCCTCACCCACAAAACCTCCTTTACCCCCTCCCTCCAACCTTTTCTAGGACGACCCCTACCCCGCCTTCCTTCCCCTACAGATTTATACGCTCTCCAAGTCATTCTACTTTGATCCATTCTTTCTAAATGACCAAACCACCTCAACAACCCCTCTTCAGCCCTTTGACAAATACTTTTAGGAACTCCACACCTTCTCCTAATTTCCACATTCCGAATTTTCTGCATAATATTTACACCACACATTGCCCTTAGACAGGACATCTCCACTGCCTCCAGCCTCCTCCTCGCTGCAACAT
Organism: Cherax destructor; assembly: GCA_009830355.1. Classification (NCBI taxonomy): domain Eukaryota; kingdom Metazoa; phylum Arthropoda; class Malacostraca; order Decapoda; family Parastacidae; genus Cherax; species Cherax destructor. The sequence continues at coordinate 12,919 of WNWK01021915.1, read as the reverse complement.
TTGCAACCCATGCTTCACACCCATATAAGAGTGTTGGTACCACTATACTTTCTTACATTCCCTTCTTTGGCTCCATGGATAATGTTTTCTGTCTCCACAGATACCTCAATGCACCACTCACCTTTTTTCCTTCATCAATTCTATGGTTAACCTCATCCTTCATAAACCCATCCGCTGACACGTCAACTCCCAAATATCTGAAAACATTTACTTCTTCCATAATCCCTCTCTCCAATGTGATATCCAATTTTTCTTTATTTAAATCGTTTGATACCCTCATCACCTTACTCTTATCTATGTTCACTTTCAACTTTCTACCTTTACACACCCTCCCAAACTCGTCCACTAACCTTTTCAACTTTTCTTTGAATCTCCCATAAGCACAGTATCATCAGCAAAAAGTAACTGTGTCAACTCCCATTTTGCATTTAATTCCCCATAATTTATTATTATTATTATTACGTATTATCATTATTATTCACTATATTATTATTATTATTATTATTTTTATGCACTATCATCATTATTATTATTTGAGTACAATTTCAGTACCTAATATTACTGTCAGAACAAAGATTGGCTATGAAATCACAAGAACTACTATAAATTGTAATTATCAGAAAATAAAAATTATATAAAAATAATAAAAAGAGAAAAAAAGGTATATCGACAACAATTCTGCAGGCGGCAGGACTCCTGTTGCTGTCAGGTGAGCATCCAGTGAAAACTTCTCCGCCTTATATCTCGGTAACTACTCACCCTAATTTTTTTTTTTATCCTATAACACTTAAAAAAATGTTATCTTTATTTCAATAATTTTTTTTTTTTTTTTCAAAATATTCGGGGCACTGGGCGTGCGAACGTATATACGTATACGTTTGGACTGCTTAACCCTTTGGGGGTCGGTGCCGTACTAGTACGTTTTACGAGCAGGGGTTGGTGCCGTACTAGTACGCCCAAATTCCTAGCGCCTCAATTTAAGCAGAAAACGTCTGGTAGTCATACATATGAAAGAATGGGTCTGTGTGGTCAGTGTGCGCAGTATAAAAAAAATCCTGCAGTACACACTGCATAATGAGTGAAAAAAAACTCTGACCGTTTTTTTCGATTAAAACAGAGAATTTGCAGTCGATTTTCGTATAGTTTTTATTGATGTATTCTCGTTTTCTTGGTCTCATTTGATAGAATGGAAGATATATTACAGAAATAGAGATGATTTTGATTGGTATGACAATGACAAGTACCTTGAAATTGAGCTCAAAGTAGTGAAAATGTTCGATTTTTGACGATGTTCAAGAGTAAACAAATCACACCATGCCTCCAATACACATACACTGGCGAGTCTTATATTCATGCACAAGTGCTCTGATATTATTATACCATTCAAAATGAAAAGCAAAAGTAAAGGAACAGGGGCCTGGAGACGTGACTAATGAACAGAGAACATGTTATTTTAGTGCCAGGAATGTCTGCCTTGTTTACTCTGGACCCTATTTTGAAATTAGCATCGTTTGAAATTTGTGTGAAATTCGAAAATTTCCATTTTCTGACCACTATTTTGGGTAGATGAAATTGGTAAATAGGCGGTTTCATGTACGCAATCGATAGACGAAATGGAGATCTAGCGAAATAGCTATAATTTTAGGAGACTGACACATTGGAATTTGTCGAAAATAGGGCTCAAAGTGGGCAAAATCGCCGATGCGTAAGTGTCATGGCTGCCGCTAACTTCGTGAAAGCATAATTCCGTTAGTTTTCAATCAAATTTCATAATTTTGGTGGCGTTATGATCGGAAAAAGATTCTCTATCATTTCGGAAGAAAAAATTAATTTTTTTTTTTTCCAAAAAAATTTCGACCCCAGGAACACTTTCCTGAGAAGGCCTGTCGACCCCCAAAGGGTTAAGGGTTAAACTTTCATTTTTTTATTTGCTTGTATGACCCATACATATATTTTCATGAACAATGCAGAGTATTGTATGTGCAGACAGGTGTACTTAAGCTGTCATAACAGTAGTGTCGTCTTTAACAGATGATGTGTGTTTGGGTGTTTCCCCAGACTGTGTCCAGAGACTAGTAAGAGAATTATTAGAAAACCATGATCCAAACAACTCGGGATTTGTGACACAAGAGGAATACCTTATGTGGACACTACACAACCTACTCTCCACAGCTTTACTGGACATTATATTCCAGGTCAGTTCCCTTAAGAATTCACTTGAAAAATAATTATACTATGATATATTGTTTCATGGTGTATATTGTGTTTTATGGTGCTAGAAATTTGTTTGAAGACTGTTTGCAGACTGTACTTCAGAAATGTTTTAAGAAATAAATTTCAGATTTGACACAGATGTCTTCACTACCATAACGTTTGCTGTATGCAGCATGTTTATTAGTCAAGTTTAAAAACAAACATGTAGAGTCTTGAAAGAATTCTATTGGATTTTCTCTTTTTTACTCAGGGAGATTCAATTCTGCCTCAACTCTACCTAGTTATTTATTACATTATGCCAAAGTTAATTTTATTTTTCTCAAGTATTTGTATTGTGCTCACTTGGTGTGACACTAATACTTATTGCATTTTAGAAACTTTTTTTTTTTTCTAGTCCATAGATAGTATCATTTCCCAGACGTGTTTGTAGCACCTGAACTAGTTTATGCAGGGTAATTTATTGATATTAAGTTATAATGTGTTAGATTGATTCTTGTAAAACTTGAAAAATCATATTTGCATCATAGGATGTGTTGTGTTTATTGATGTTGCCTTAGGATAGTCAGTTTAGTTAATAAGTTTTTGTATAATGTTTTTCCAAAAGTAACTTTCTAACTTTCTTGTTTTTCTCAGGTGTGCCATATTGTGCTTGGGTTGAAGCCTAGCACTCGTGCAGAAGAAGGAGAGATTGTTCTTGGTTGGTTGCGAAGAGCAGAGACCAAGTCTCTAACAATTGGCCAATTTTGGTATATTATTAATATGGAATGGTGGAATCTTTGGCTTGAATATGTAAATCATCAGGTAAGATCTTTTTGTGTTTAGGATTGTATTCAGTAGACCGTTATATTACACAGTAGTTACATTCCTGAAAACGCTGTGTTAGATAAATCCGTGTTAGATAAACTGAAGAACTTATGGGAAAAATAGGGTTACGTTCCTGCGAGCCACAAAAAAGCCAAACAACTTTTTTTTAGACCTCCAGATCTTACAAAAATAAAAGTGAATATGTAATTGTAGTTCATTGTTGTGATGTATTATGTTGTTTTTACTGCTTAGAACTACAAATACAACAGAAATAATAGTATTTCTTAACTTAAATTGTGGGTGCTGGTGTTTGTGGATGATTGTGGAGAGTGGAGAGCTATGCTGTGGCCCTACTAGGCAGAGGTTGATGGTAGACATTCTGGTACTGAAGTTGATGGTTGTACTGGATTGTGCATAAATTATGTAATGGATTTCTGTTCTGTTTTACCCCGCAGTACATTATGCAACTGACGGTAAGGCATCAACTGCTCTAGACACTGTTTCAGGGTCCTCTTCAGTGAAAAAGTCTAACTTTAAGTCAGTCAGTCAAATAAATCAGTCAGTCCAGTCTCAAGTCAAGTCAAGTCAAGTCATCACACACTCATATACAGTGGACCCCCGGCTAACGAACAAAATTCATTCCAGAAGCCTGCTCAAGTGCCATTACCGAACGAATTTACTTCCTTAGGAAATAATGTCACGTAGGTTAGTCTATTTCAGACCCCCAAAAATACACTTCCACAAGCACTTACAATATTATACTTACATAATTGTACGATTTCCGGGGTGTTCGTTAGCCGGGGGTCCACTGTATTTACCTCATTGTTTTTAATTGCACAAAATGACGCTTCATTACCACCACAGGCTATGTTCTATAATATTTCTATTTTCTTCGTTAACTCTAAGACTTAAATGCTTATACAGTGGACCCCCGAGTAACGAGCACCCCGGAAATCGTACAATTATGTAAGTATAATATTGTAAGTGCTTTTGTAAGTGTATTTTTTGGGGTCTGAAATAGACTAACCTACTTGTCATTATTCCTTAAGGGAGTAAATTCGTTCGGTATTGGCACTTGAGCAGGCTTCTGGAATGAATTATGCTCGTTACTCGGGGGTCCACTGTACCTTTTCTTGCCACTTTCAGCAACACTGGTATGCCTACTGGGTGCCATGATTGCTTGGCAGATACAAGATATGGTAATTAAAAGATCAAAACCCAGTTCACAAACACAGCTTACTCCTAAGACAGAATGGAACTGATCATGTATTCACGAAGGCTGGGATGGTGGTGTCGGGGGTGGCAGGGGATGGTGGGAGGTCTCCCCCGGTGACCCACAACAAGGCGGCAGCTTGAGCTGGGGAAATTTTTTCTGCGCCTGCAAATGGAACCATGTAAAGTTAATTTTATGAAGTGTTGTATAAAATTGTGCCGCAATTTTTCAATAGTGCAGTAACCAAAATGTGGCAAATAAATTCGTGTAATATAATGGTCTACTGTATTTTAATCTTTTGAAATTTTTTAGCAGTAATGCAATAATATTGTTGATTAGTGCCTTACATAAATAATTTTTGTCAGTACACTGTATATGGAAGAAATGATTGTACTTCATTATTTTTTAGTCCCCTGGATCAGACAGCAGTTCTTTAAGTCCATCGTCACACAGCAGTTCACCTGCCAGTTCTCAATGTGGCTCTCTTAAGCGCACCAAACTACAAAAGAAATCTGCAAATTCAGAGGGAACTGTTGCCTCTGATGCAAGCCAGTAAGTTTATTCTTCTATTACAAAATGCATGTAATATTTTGCTATTTTCTTTGCTGTTTGCAGTATTTTCTTGTTCAGTCTAGAAAGTAGCATTTTCCAGAATGATTTGATTAACATCCAGTAAATTAACAGTATGTTCATTAGATAGGCATAAACTGAATGTAATTTTTATTGGAAAGTTTATATTAGACTGAATAATGTGAATAAGTTTAAAAACCTACTGTCTTTAATATTTGTAACTGAATCTCTTAAGCTGTGTAATACAGTATAGGAATATCTTATAAGATTATGAAGCATTTTTTTTTTTAACACACCAGCCATCTCTCACTGAAGCAGGGTGACCCGAAAAAGAAAAAGTTTTTCTTTTTACATTTAGTAATTTATGCAGGAGGGGTTACTAGCTCCTTGTTACTGGCATTTTAGTTGCCTCTTAAAACATGCAAGGCTTACAGAGGAAGGATTATACCGTATATCTTAATTTTTTACCTGGTGGATACTCTGCACAATTAAGACAGTTTTTTTTTTTTCATTGTTGTTGTTGTTGTTGTTCATGTAATGGAACTAAAGGCACCACAGAGATTGTGACTTATCTATATCATGAGATATTTTCGCCGATAAAAAAGATTCGTCCAGTCTTCAACCAAGACAGAGAGAGCTGGTGCACTAAAAAGAAATCCAGCACCACCTGGTAATCAATGTTAACTTCATAAAAATGTAGTTATACTTAATTCTTTTTTTTCTTTCAACACGTCGGCCGTTTCCCACCGAGGCAGGGTGGCCCAAAAGGAAAAACGAAAGTTTCTCCTTTTACATTTAGTAATGTATACAGGAGAAGGGGTTACTAGCCCCTTGCTCCCGGCATTTTAGTCGCCTCTTACGACATGCATGGCTTACGGAGGAAGAATTCTGTTCCACTTCCCAATGAAGATAAGAGGAAATAAGAACAAGAACTAGTAAGAAAATATGTAGAAGAAAACCCAGAGGGGTGTGTATATATATAAGAACATAAGAATGGAGGAACACTGCAGAAGGCCTACTGGCCCATACAAGGCAGGTCCTTATCAAAACCACCACTACCTAAGAATTTACTCCTGTACTCACGACACTAATCAAACCCAGCCCCTCCCACTCATATATTTGTCCAATCTCTTTTAAAGCCACCCAAGGTCCTAGCCTCTATCACCCTACTCGGAAGATTGTTCCACGCATCTACAACTCTGTTCGAAAACCAGTACTTGCCTATGTCCTTTCTAAATCTAAATTTATCCAATTTAAATCCGTTATTTCTGGTTCTTACTTGGTTCGATATCCTCAGTATTTTATTAATATCTCCTTTGTTTATGCCCATCATCCACTTGTAAACCTCGATGATATCTCCCTCATTCTACGTCTCTCCAGAGAGTGGAGATTCAATGCTCTAAGTCTATCTTCATACGGGAGATTTCTTATACTGTAAATCATTTTAGTCATTCTTCTTTGTATGTTCTCCAATGAATCTATATCCATCCTGTAGTAGGAGACCAAAACTGAGCTGCATAATCCAAATGAGGTCTCACTAGTGATGTATAGAGCTGTAAAATAACTTTTGGACTTCTGTTGCTTATACTTCTTGAAATAAATCCTAGTAATCTGTTAGCCTTATTGCGACACTTAGGCACTGTTGTCTTGGCTTTAGATTTCTGCTTACCATGACTCCCAAGTCTTTTCACATTCTGTATGATCAAGCTCAACTTCACCTAGTTTATAAATTCGAGGGATATTTTCATTACCAACGACTAGCACCTTACACTTGTCCACATTGAACTTCATCTGCCACTTTTCAGACCAAGACATTAATTTATCCAAATCCTCCTGGAGTTCATTGGTATCCTCCTCAGAATGAATTATACGGCCTATTTTTGTATCATCAGCAAATTTACTCATGTCACTTGCAATTCCTTCATCAAGGTCATTTATGTAAATTATGAACAACAATGGGCCCAAAACTGATCCTTGTGGAACGCCACTGGTGACAAATCCCCATTCAGATTTGACCCCATTAATGGAAACTCTCTGCTTTCTATTGGTAAGCCATGCCTCTATCCATGCTAGAACTTTACCTCCTATACCATGAGCTGCCACCTTTCTTAAGAGTCTCTTGTGAGGTACTCTATCGAAGGCCTTACTGAAATCCAAGTAAACTATATCATATTCTTTATCACTGTCTACTGCCTCAAATGTTTTATTGAAAAACGTCAGTAAATTTGTCAGGCAGGAACGACCTCTCGTAAACCCATGCTTGTACATGAATGTGTAGTGTGACCCAAGTGTAAGTAGAAGTAGCAAGATGTACCTGAAATCTTGCATGTTTTTTGTTTTTTTTATTAACACATCGGTCGATTCCCACCAAGGCAGGGTGGCCCGAAAAAGAAAAACTTTCATCATCATTCACTCCATCACTGTCTTGCCAGAGGGGTGCTTTACACTACAGTTATAAAACTGCAACATGAACACCCCTCCTTCAAAGTGCAGACACTGTACTTCCCATCTCCAGGACTCAAGTCCAGCCTACCGGTTTAACTGAATCCCTTCATAAATGTTACTTTGCTCACACTCCAACAGCACGTCAAGTATTAAAAACCATTTGTCTCCATTCACTCCTATCAAATACGCTCACACATGCTTGCTGGAAGTCCAAGCCCCTCGCACACAAAACTTCCTTTACCCCTTCACTCCAACCTTTCCTAGGCCGACCCCTACCCCGCCTTCCCTCCATTCTCTCTACATGTCCGAACCACCTCAACAACCCCTCCTCAGCTCTCTGGATAATAGTTTTGGTAATCCCGCACCTCGTCCTAATTTCTAAACTCCGAATTCTCTGCATTATATTCACACCACACATTGACCTCAGACATGACATCTCCACTGCCTCCAGCCTTCTCCTCATTGCAACATTCATCACCCATGCTTCACACCCATATAAGAGTGTTGGTATAACTATACTCTCATACATTCCCCTCTTTACTTCCTTGCACAAAGTTCTTTGTCTCCACAGACTCCGAGGTGCTCCACTCACCCTTTTCCCCTCATCAATTTTATGATTCACCTCATCCTTCATAGACCCATCTGCTGACATGTCCACTCCCAAATATCTGAATACATTCACCTCCTCCATACTCTCTCCCTCCAATCTGATATCCAATCTTTCGTCACCTAATCTTTTTGTTATCCTCATCACCTTACTCTTTCCTATATTCACTTTCAATTTTCTTCTTTTACACACCCTACCAAATTCATCCACCAACCTCTGCAACTTCTCTTCAGAATCTCATAAAAGCACAGTGTCATCAGCAAAAAGCAACTGTGACAACTCCCGCTTTGTATTTGATTCTTTATCTTTTAACCCCACACCTCTTGCCAAGACCCTAGCATTCACTTATCTTACAACCCCATCTATAAATATATTGAACAACCACGGTGACATCACAGATCCTTGTCTAAGGCCCACTTTTACTGGGAAATAGTCCCCTTCCCTCCTACACACACTAACCTGAGCCTCACTATCCTCATAAAAACTCTTCACTGCTTTCAGTAACCTACCTCCTATTCCATACACTTGCATCATCTGCCACATTGCCCCCCTATCCACCCTATCATACGCCTTTTCCAAATCCATAAATGCCACAAAAACCTCTTTACCCTTATCCTTTATACAAAGGAACAATACACGCTCTCTGCCAATCCCTAGGTACCTTACCCACTTCCATATATTTATTAAATAATAGCACCAACCACTCCAAAACTATATCCCCACCTGCTTTTAACATTTCTATCTTTATCCCATCAATCCCAGCTGCCTTACGCCTTTTCATTCTACCCACTGCCTCACGAACTTCCCCCATATTCACAACTGGCTCTTCCACACTCCTACAAGATGTTATTCCTCCTTGCCCTATACACGAAATCACAGCTTCCCTATCTTCATCAACATTTAACAACTGCTCAAAATATTCCCTCCATCTTCCCGATACCTCTAACTCTCCATTTAATAACTCTCCTCTCCTATTTTTAACTGTCAAATTCATTTGTTCTTTAGGCTTCCTCAACTTATTAATCTCACTCCAAAACGTTTTCTTATTTTCAACAAAATTTGTTGATAACATCTCACCCACTCTCTCACATTTGCTCTCTTTTTACATTGCTTCACCACTCTCTTAACCTCTCTTTTTCTCTCCATATACTCTTCCCTCCTTGCATCACTTCTACTTTATATAAAAAAAACTCTCATATGCTAACTTTTTCTCCCTTACTACTCTCATTTCATCATCATTCCACCAATCGCTCTTCTTCCCTCCCGCACCCACTCGCCTGTAACCACAAACTTCTGCTGAACACACTAACACTACATTTTTATATCTACCCCATACATCTTTGACCCCATTGCCTACACTCACTAGCCCATCTATCCTCCAATAGTTGTTTATATCTTACCCTAACTGCCTCCTCTTTTAGTTTATAAACCTTCACCTCTCTCTTACTTGTTGCTTCTATTTTCCTTGTATCCCATCTACCTTTTACTCCCACTGTAGCTATAACTAAAAAGTGATCTGATATATCTGTGGCCCCTCTATAAACATGTACATCCTGAAGTCTATTCAACAGTCTTTTATCTACCAATACATAGTCCAACAAACTACTGTCATTACGCCCTACATCATATCTTGTATACTTATTTATCCTGTTTTTCTTAAAATATGTATTACCTATAACTAAACCCCTTTCTATACAAAGTTCAATCAAAGGGCTCCCATTATCATTTACACCTGGCACCCCAAACTTACGTACCACACCCTCTACATGTTTCTCCTACTTTAGCATTTAGGTCCCCTACCACAATTACTCTCTCACTTGGTTCAAAAGTTCCTATACATTCGCTTAACATCTCCCAAAATCTCTCTCTCTCTCCTCTACACTCCTCTCTTCTCCAGGTGCATACACGCTTATTATGACCCACTTTTTGCATCCGACCCTTATTTTAATCCACATAATCCTTGAATTTACACATTTATATTCCCTCTTCTCCTTCCATAACTGATCCTTCAACATTATTGCTACCCTATCCTTAGCTCTAACTCTCTCAGATACTCCTGACTTAATCCCATTTATTTCTCCCCACTGAAACTCTCCTACCCCCTTCAGCTTTGCTTCGCTTAGGGCCAGGGCATCCAACTTCTTTTCATTCATAACATCAGCAATCATCTCTTTCTTATCATCCGCACTACATCCACGCACATTCAAACAACCCAGTTTTATAAAGTTTTTCTTCTTCTCTTTTTTAGTAAATGTGTACAGGAGAAGGGGTTACTAGCCCATTGCTCCCGGTATTTTAGTCGCCTCATACGACACGGATGGCTTACGAAGGAAAGATTCTTTTCCACTTCCCCATGGACAATAGAGAAAATAAAAAGAACAAGAGCTATTAAGAAAAAGAAGAAAAACCTAGATGTGTGTATGTATATATATACGTATATGCATGTGCATGCCTGTGTAGTGTGACCTAAAGTTTAAGTAGAAGTAGCTAGATATACCTGTTATCCAGCATGTTTATGAGACAGAAAAAGACACCAGCAATCCTACCATCATGTAAACAATTACAGGCTTTCGTTTTACACTCGCTTGGCAGGACGGAAGTACCTCCCTGGGCGGTTGCTGTTTACCAACCTACTACCTAGGAGTTATACTTAATGTTGGTATTAACCCTTTCGGGGTCGGTGCCATACTAGTACGTTTTACGAGCAGGGGTTGGTGCCGTACTAGTACGCGTAAATTCTAGCGGCCTCAAATTAAGTGGGAAACGGCTGGTAGCCCTACATATGAAAGAATGGGTCTATGTGGTCAGTGTGCGCAATATAAAAAAAATCCTGCACCACACACTGCATAATGAGAAAAAAAAAACTCTGACGTTTTTTTCGATTAAAACAGCGACTTTGCAGTCTATTTTCGTATGGTATTTATTGATGTATTCTCGTTTTCTTGGTCTCATTTGATAGTATGGAAGATATATTACAGAAATAGAGATGATTTTGATTTGTTTGACAATGACAAGTACAGTGGTACCCCGACTTACGATGGTCCCCAAACTCACCCTTTTATGTAAGTTTATTTTTTTAAATGCTTTTGTAAGTGTAATTTTGGGGGTCTAAAAGGACTAGTCTATTTTACATCATTTCTTATGGAGATAAATTCGTTTGGTAATGGCACTTGAACAGCATTCTGGAATGAAAAAATATCGTAAGTCGGGGTACCACTGTACCTTGAAATTGAGCTCAAAGTAGCGAAAATGTTCGATTTTTGACAATGTTCAAGAGTAAACAAATCACACCATGCGTCCAATACACATCAACTGGCGAGTCTAATATTCATGCACAAGTGCTCTGATATTATTTATATCATTTTTACAATGATGCAGTTGTATACATAACAGTAAATCTTCTATTTTTGTGAGAATAAAAATTCAAAATGAAAAGCAAAAGTAATGTAAGAGGGGCCTAGAGACGTGACTAATGAACAGAGAAGATGTTATTTTAGTGCCAGGAATGTCTGCCTTGTTTATTCTGGACCCTATTTTGAAATTGGCATCGTTTGAAATTGGCCAAATTGCCATTTTCTGACCACTTTTTTGGGTAGTTGAAATTGGTAAATAGGCAGTTTCTTGTACTCAATTGATAGAAGAAATGGAATTCTAGCGAAATAGCTATATTTTTAGTAAATTGAAACATTGGAATATGCCGAAAATAGGGCTCAAAGTGGGCGAAATCACTGATGCGTAAATGTTATCAATACCGCTAACTTCACGAAAGCATAATTCCGTTAGTTTTTTATCAAATTTCATAATTTTTGTGGCGTTATGATTGGAAAAAGATTCTCTATCATTTCATAGGATTTTTTTTATTTTTTTTTCCAAAAATTTTTCAACCCTGAGAACATGTTTCCAAGAAGGCCTGTCGACCCCCAAAGGGTTAAAACAAAAATAAGTAAAAAATGCTACAGTTTACATAATGCATCATGTATGGTTTATTTGAGCTAAATAGTTTCTAGGGAAAGTGATTTTAGCACCGCATAGATCATTTAATGAGCAAACAGCCATAAAGACATGAATTTGTGCCTCATTGGGCAGACCCTTTATGTTGTACTGTATGATAAAGAATGAAGTCACAAAACCATGGATGGAATAATTAAAATATAAAAAGATAGATAAGCTAAGAATACTTGCATGTGCAGATAAAATAGATGCAGTGGACCCTCGGTTTTCGTGATTAATCCGTTTCAGAGAGTCTGTTGAAAGCCGAAAATCACAAAAACCGAAATCATTTTCCTCATAAGAAATAATGTAAATCCAATTACAGTGGACCCCCAAGTATTGGCCGTAATCCATTCCAGGAGCTAGGCCTCAACTCGAACTGGTCGAAAGTTGAACTAATATTTCCCATAAGAAATAATGTAAATACAATTACATAATTCATTCCAGACACCCAAAAATATTCACAAAAAAATACAATTTATAGGGAATAACAATAGTTTTACAAACACACAACACACACAAATACTACATACAATATTAACCCTTTCGGGGTCGGTGCCGTGCTAGTACGTTTTACGAGCAGGGATTGGTGCCGTACTAGTACGCCCAAATTCTAGCGGCCTTAATTTAAGCAGAAAATGTCTGGTAGGCATACATATGAAAGAATGGGTCTGTGTGGTCAGTGTGTGCAGTATAAAAAAAATCCTGCAGCACACATTGCATAATGAGAAAAAAAAACTGACCGTTTTTTTCGATTAAAACAGCGACTTTGCAGTTGATTTTCGTATGGTATCTATTGATGTATTCTCGTTTTCTTGGTCTTATTTGATAGAATGGAAGATATGTTACAGAAATAGAGATGATTTTGATTGGTATGACAATGACAAGTACCTTGAAATTGAGCTCAAAGTAGTGAAAATGTTCGATTTTTGACGATGTTCAAGAGTAAATAAATCACACCATGCATCCAATACACATCAACTGGCGAGTCTTATATTCATGCACAAGTGCTCTGATATTATTTATACCATTTTTACAATGATGCAGTTGTATACATAACAGTAAATCTTCTATTT
>WNWK01021914.1:0-33403 GCA_009830355.1 Cherax destructor | reverse complement strand
ATTCCCAAAGCGGCAATTCCATAGCTACTGTTAGTTTTTTCGCTATATGAACGGCCTTCTCAAGGATTTATATCGTAAGATGACACGTTCAATGGTGCGGGACTAATGGTGGAGGACAGTGTGTATAAGAACACCTGAGAATGGTGTTGCTAATGGTACTGTAATGGGTTACGATGACAATGATGGGCTATCCTTACTGAACCTTGTATTTTAAGTGTTACTGTGGTGGACCGTGGCAGAGTGGGCACTGCCTACCCGTGTTGTCCAGAGTAAATCTAACGCATCGTGAATATAATAATAATAATAATAATAATAATAATAATAATAATAATATTACTTTTTTCTACAAGTATATGTATAACTTATACAGACCATAGCTGACATCAATGACATACTATATAGACACCCCCTTGTTATGCAGAGTATTTCGGGTAAATTAGGGTAATTTTGTCACTAGGCTGTTACCCACACCAGTCGGCTAACACCCAGGTACCTATTTTACTGCTGGATGAACAAGAACAGCAGGTATCTTAAAGAAACACTCCCAAATGTTTTCACCCAACCGGGATCGAACCAAGGACCACAATGTGTGAGTTGAGTGCGCTACCACCCGAGGTAAGGGAGGAACATCAAGAATACAAGTGAGAATAAGGAGAAAGTTGAAATAAACTCAGTGAAAAGCAAGGGGCAGTGGGCACAATAAAGGAGCACTATATCAACATCCGTGACCCAAAACTATTCAACATCTTACTAGAAGATATCAGAAACACTGCTGGGACAAGTGTAGAAGTCTTCAAAAGGAAACTGGACAAGTATCTTCACCAGGTGCCACATCATCCAAGCTGTGATGGATATGTGGGGGAAGCCACCAGTAGCAACAGCCTGGTTGACCAGGCTAGCACCAAACGAGCCGGGCCCCAAAGGCCGGGCTCCGGGAGTAGAAAAACTCGAAACCCCATCAGAGGTAAGGATTTTTGAGACACTGTCACGTGAAGCTGAAATATACACCTTCACTAAAACATAAACATTGTTTCTGAGTAATACACAAAAAAGCAACGTTTTCCCACTGAATGTTACATAATGCTTCTTGAGCGAAACTGTCTTTCATATTATATTAATATAGACCTAATGGCTATAATTATAACCATTATTAATAAAAAGGCACAAAATTTACTGGAACAATACACAAATAACCCACACATACATAGGGAGAGGAGCTTACGACGACGCTTCGGTCCGACTTGGACCATTTTCAAAGTCACACTAACAGAAGGAGAGGAGGAGGAGTATATAGACCGGCAGACATGCCAGTGGCTCTCCTTGCATACAGTTTTATAATTGTAACTACCAATACCTATGTATACTTGTAACTTGCAACGAAATAAAAAAATATTATTATATTATAGGTAGTAGTAGTGGAGTCAATCAAAGAGTAAGAAAGAGGAGCACTGCAAGGGAGTTAGGGGCCACGAGGGAGCTGGGGCCCACAAAAGGGGAGGGACAAGAACACAGAGGGGGAGGAAATAAAAATATGGACCAAATACCCAAGGCAGAAGAAAGAAACCCAAAGGAGAAAGAGGGGGTAAAGGAATCAGGTAGGCGGAGGGCCTCGGTCAGATGACCCAAACCTCCAGCTGTGGGTTATCGTATAACTAAGACCAGCGTCAGGAAACACTTGTCCTGTTTCCTGACAAACCTTACCTAACCTAACCTGTCTATAATTTATAAGGGTTCTGTTCTCTTGTTTATATTAAGCAACATTGATTTTGTTAAACAGATGGCAGCTGCGATATATCTGTTTAATAATGAACTTTAAAATACAGAATGTTTAGTCTCTCCCTAAAGGCCTGAGTCACCCATCCTACAAACACTGTATGACACCACTGAGGAATTATGGCATGAAAACCAGCATTTCCCAGTTTCTTCTATAAAAAAATTAAAGTTGGGACCTACAGAGGGCATAATCAATCCAAACTTTTCTGTGATTGGCCAGCATATAAGGTATGCTGTATGACCCTAGTGGGTTTAGTGCTTAGTTATGATTATGATAATTAAGAACGTATGAGTGTAAGAAATAAAGCAAGTTTTAAGCTTTGGACAAATGCAATTTTTTTTTTTCAAAGCTCTTGCTGGAACACACATGTTATGTGCTTACGAAAGTACATTATGAAGTCAAACACTGTGACCCACCCACCTTTTATTAAAAGAAATATTCCCAGTTATTCCGTAGGATTCCCTAAAAGTACTGGAGAATAACTGACCTATAAAAACTTATCTTGGGACTGCCTCATTGTAAGCTGCACTCTGGACAAGCGCTGTTGACACCGACACTCAGACACTTCTCTCAGACTTACAAGTGGCTATGGGACAAATTTCTAGCTAACTGCAGCCGAAAGAATTCCCCACTACATGCACGATTATGAAAGGGTTTAACACTTGATGGAGTAGAAATGTCTCCTAGTCTTCCACTCTCCCTAAGTCTATAACCCCTCCAAACACCATGTGTAGGAAAGGACCTTAATCTGCAAAATTTAAGTGGTATTAGTGTCCTGTATTAACTCAGAATCCCCAGCTCTAGGGTATATCCTCCAAGCAATATCTAAACAGTAAGGGACACTAGCTTCCAGACTTTTATCAACAATGGGACGCTGGTACCTGCTAAATTGTGTCCGACCCACGAGAGACCCACAACAAAAACCTACACAGTTTCCCCCAGAAAACTGGCCAGATACTGAGAAAAAAAGAGTAAGGTCCTACTGTATTGGGTCTGGATGGGAGTAAGATATCCACAGTACTTCGGGATATCTCTTCCGGGTCCCCAGGACAGATGTTGGGAGTCACGTGGAGAATGCTGCCCTGGTCACAGCACTTCTTCACTCTGTGAAGTCTGTTCTAAGAAGAAATGCCCTAGCATCTCGTCAGCCTAGGTCAAGTGTGGGGCTGCCAGTTCTCGTTAGCTGACATAATCTAATGTTCGCCTATTCAGGCCTTAAACTACCTATGTTAGGGTGCTAGAGCTACATTATTAATATCTAAAGTCGCCTCAATAATCCTAACATTAGTTACTAACTGTACAAACTTACCCAAAGGGCCCTTTCCCAGAAAATAAATCTATCAATTAGTATGTACACAATTGTTACCTCTGCCAACTTGAATGTTGTTTGTTTGTTTTGGTTGGGTGTGTGGGTTCATAAACTCTGAGGGCCTATCCATGGTATGTCTAAGGCTCCATACGGCTAACATACCCTGTGGAACTTTAGCAAAGAAATGTTTCCACATCCTCCCGCCAGCGAAGGTAGAAATAAGTCTAGATCAAGTCCGCCTCCCGCAAAACCCCCTCCCAGCGGGCTCTGAACTTGGCGCCATCGCCGGGTCATCCGGGCATTCTGGTCAGGCAGACTCTGGTCTAACTTCTCCTGTCCAGGCCCCGCCATGTGGACCTCGAGAGGCAAAAGCTTGTTGATGGGCCTTATGGTTTCAGCACCATTTACTCTCACCTTTACCATCCTCAGCCGTCCAGTCTTATCAGGGTGGGTAGACACCACCAGGCCAAGAGGCCAGTATGCCCTGGGTGCCTCAACTTCAACTAACACCAGGTCCCCCTTGGCTCACCATCACCTTGTTACCCTCAGGGTCGGCCCCATAAAAATGTTCTCGCAAGCTGTCAAATAATCATTACGCCACACCTGGTTCCATTTGTCTAGAACCTTCACTAACTTATTGTGACTCTTGTGTAGTTCCTCATTGATGGGGGTCCTTCCGGCCCACAATAGTCCTGCTCCCTAGAAGACTGGCTCAAGATTGCAGGAAGGGCTCGATCCTCCTCCCAAATAACATGTGATTGGGGGTGAGAGCCTGCTCGTCAATACCATTTTGCACATAGGTTAGGGGTCTATTATTGACTCTCGCTTCTATCTCGGCCAAAATCGTTCGAACTCATCAGTGGTCACCCTCTTGCTGTGTAAGACCTTGCTGGGACACCTTTTACAGTGCCCACCATGCGTTGTAGAAGCCCCCTTGCCAGGGTGCTCTGGGTACTATGAACTTCCACTCCCACTTATCTTCTTCAGGTATTCTCGTAGCTCCCCGTTGTCCCAAAGATTCTTAAAGACTTTGCTGGCCGCTTTGAAGCTTGTGCCATTGTCTGATATAACCAATCGTGGACAAGAGAACCGAGCTGTAAACCTCCTGAACAACTTCCAAAGTCTTGGTAGACATATCTTCCCCAGCCCAAATGTACGGCTCGGGTAGTTGCACAAGTAAACAGACAGATATATACCTTCTGTGGGTCTACCCTCTCCTCCTCCGGGTTTGTCAGTGTGATAGCCCTGTGTAATCTATCCCAACAGTCTCAAAGGGTCTGTCACTCGCACCCGTTCCTGAGGCAGTGGTGGTGGTCCCGGTGGATAGAGTCCTCCCATCATACCGCCGACAGACCGTGCAATTCCTTATCACCCTTTGACTGCGGCTCGGCCTTTCAGCACCCAGTAATTTGACGAGGCAGGTGAGTGTATCTCCAAACCCTCCATGCATGGTCCTCTGATGAGCATCAAGTATCACCAATTCTGACAACCACCCATCCTTTCCCAGTAATACGGGATGTTTGGCCCCATAACTGAGCTCAGCGTTGTGTAGTCTTCCCCATCTTATCAGACCACAGATCCAAGAACAATCCCAATGAGTGGACCAGCTTACCGCTCCCTGAGTCGCCGTCGGTGCAAGACCTGATGCTGTGTCTGGCTGCCCAGCAGCCAGTACCCCCAGAACTCCTGGAAACCTCTCCTTCTGGTACTGCTGTATCCAGTACTCTCTGGGACCCACGAGCGACAACTGTCGGCCTCTATTTACCTTGTCAGTCAGCTTTCTCAGAAATCGAAACACCATTTCGGTGACTCCCACTAGTTCTCCATGAGGAGTAGCGTTTGGAGTCTAGTAGTTCAGTGCCTCACTCCCCACGAAATGCATTATGCCACTGGTTATCTCGCCAAATTTCTGCTCTGGCCAGCGCTCTTTCACTGGTAACCAGTCCGGGCCTTTGAACCAAATCTCGCTTTTACTCAGTTTTTGTGTGCACCCTCTGCTGATCAGGTCAGCTGGATTTTGATCGGTAGGTACATGTAAAATTGTGGATACTGTTTGTAGCTCCCGTATCTCTTTCACCCGATTCCTGACATAGGGGAGTTTGGACCTGTCGTTCTGTACCCAGTGTAAGGCTACTCCGAGTCTGTCCATATATTGTGGATCACCTTCAGGTTACTTAACACTTCCTTTACGTACTTTCCCAGTCTTGCTCCCAGCAGCATTGCTGTGAGCTCTAGCTTTGGTATTGAACACTCTTATAGGGGTGTCACCCGTGCCCGGCTTGTGGCCAGATTAACCTGGCCCCAGCCACCAAGTATGCTACGGCCCCATATGCCCGGGAAGAGGCATCACAGAAGACATGCAGGTCATAATCATGTCAGGTACACCCGAGGGACCTAGGAAATGCGAAATCGTTAGCTCTGATAAATCTTTGCTAACTAGATCCCACTCCTGACAGATGGTCTCTGGCAGGTGTCGTCCCAACCCAGGTTCAGCTCCCAGGTCTTCTGTACTAGCATTCTCCCACGAATAGTAGTGGGAGTCAACAGACCCAGTGGGTCAAAGGCAGTCTGGACTTTACTTAACAGGGACCTTCTGGTCAGCTTCCCGCCCCCGTCGGGTTTCCTTTTCACCCTAAGTCTGTCTTCCCCAATTTCCCATTCCAGCCCCAATACTGAGGTTACCTCAGGCATCGTATAACCCACGTAATCATGTTCCACCCTGTCTCGCAATGCAGGATTGTTCGTTACCCATTCCTTCAGTGGCATGTTAGCCGAGAGCATCTCCCCGTTGGACTCCTGGTAGATGTCCATCAACTCCCCCTCATCAGAAGTGGTGCCTTGCATATTGTCTACATAAAATAAGGTCTTCAATAGTTCTTTGAGGGGGCTGTTACAATTTGCCAGGTGATAATCTATAGTAGCCTGCAGTAAGAACGGTGAGCTCGTGGCACCAAACAACACTGTCTTAAATCTGTAAGTTTCGTACCCCTGCTCAGGTACCTCGCTATTTGCCACCCACAAGAACCTAGTGTAGTCCCTGTCTTGTGGTTGCAACCCAATTCACAGGAAGGCTTTACTAATATCCACTGCATAAGCATATTGTTCTGTCCGAAACTTTAACAACACATCGGCTAATCTCTGAGTCAGAGATGGCCCTGTGAACAGACAGTCATTCAAGGAGGGCTCTCGGGGACTCGCCTGTGAGCTGCAATTGAAGACTACTTTGATGGGAGTGGTCACTGACTCCTTGGTAACTGCCATGTGTGGGAGATAATGGGTGTTTTCTCCTGGACTGGCATGTGGTACTTTCTCAATGAATCCCAGGGCCAACTCTTCTTTAATAATGTCATCGTACTTTTCCACCAGACCCTTCTTGGTCAGGCTGTTCACCAGGTAGTTCAACTGACCCCGTGCCTTCTTAAAGTTAGTGGGTAGCGCAGGGTGTACCGGTTTCCAAGGTAGTCGCACCCAGTACTGGCCGTCCTTGAACTGTACATGGTTCAAATAGTCTTGATAAATTTCCTCGTGTTCGGGGGGTGGTTGATCACCCTTTATCCCTACTACATCCAGGTCCCATAGTTTATGGACTGGTTCACTGTCGACTATGCCGACTTGGGTTTCCGATAGACCCTCATGTAGCCCGATTTGCATCACTAGCACGGCCTCGGTTGCGGTGGTGCCGGCGCCTCCATTCCCAGGCGTCGCAGGGAAATGGGCCGGTACCCTTCCTCCTACAATATACCCCGCTGGAGTCCTGTACATGCCGATACCTTCCTTGACAATCTTTCTCGTGGACACGAATTCGTCTACATAGTCCCCTCCTACCAAAATTCCCACATCGCTGACGTCGTCAGTGGTAATTCCTGGTTCTGCCAACCTCACACCCAACTCCCTCAAACGTTTGACTGCCACGGCTAGGCCTTTGGTGGTAATGATATCGGGCAGCCTCTTCACTATCAAGGCTGAGATATTCCTGCAATGCCCACCTAATCTAACTGCGACATCCACAACAGGATAAGATCCGTGCGGAACTGTCTCACCGAACCCTTCCACTTTCATGTCAGCCTTACCCTCAGACTTCAACTTCAACTTAGCCGCTAGAGTCTCCGTTATGAAGGATCGCTGAGCCCCAGTGTAAAAAAACAAATGGGTTGTTTCGACCTTTCCCATTTACGACCACCGCCATCACCGTGGAAAGGGCCACAGAACCTTGAAACCGTTCACCTGAACTAGTCCCCTGTGTCGTTCTCACCACACTCACCACTACCTCGGACTCATCTCTGCTCTCCGCCCTCTCTTGGGGTTTGATCCCCTTAGCCTGGGCTGGTCTGGTATCCTTAGGGCACAACGCACTGTGGTCCTTACCCTTCCGACAACTTCGACACTCACTGAGCTGGGTGTTACAGTCCTGGGCAAAGTGTTCTCCACAACACTTGAAACAGAGTTTCAACTCCCCTAGTCGCTGACGTCTTTGGTCATAGGTGGTGAAGCTCGAACATCCTGAACTAGTATGTTCCCCTTCGCAGAACACACATGGCCTCGTGCTGGTCTTCTTAGTGGTTTCCGCCTTGGCCCCTTTGGTTGAGGATTTGTCTTGGGCATAATAAGTGCCGACCCTAACGGGGGGAGTGCTTTAGTTCTATCTCTCGAGTGTCCGGAGCGGTCAAACGATTTCACCCTGGCGGGTGGTCTCTCCCCCTGACCTATACTCAGGTGAATCACGATATCGCCCAACCCCTCAACAATCTGTTGTACTGTGAATCGGTTAGTCCTATACTTCAAATGTAACTCATGTACTGTAATGCTAGCTAGTTTCCTCTGAATCGTCTGACTGACCATCCATTCTGATCTACCACAATCATGCAAATCTTTGAGACTATTTGTCAAGCTCATAACTTCGATTCAGAACTTCTCTAAGCTCTGACGGTCATGACGGCAAACCTCAAGATCGAACAATCGATAAAATATAGCTATCATTATCTCCTCTGTGTTGCCATACGCATTCTTTATTTGATCCTTGGCATGTTGATAATTAATATTAGTGGTTTGGTAATACCGGACCAAGTCCCTTGAGCTGTGAACGTAAGTACTGTAGTTTGGTGGCATCCGACAAATCATCCCTGTCTTCTATCTGGGATTTAAACTGATCCCAGAAAGCAATGTACTCTGTCAAGGTTCCGTCGAACATTGGTAAATTCAATGTAGGCAATCTGGGTAACACTCTAGGAGGACTGTGGTGGCCTGTGTGCCCTGTACTATTATTTGTTGCCTCTGCTATATCAGCCTTCAATATTTTCACTAACTTTTTGCAGAGCCTCGTCTCCACTTTACATTGAGCCTCGTGCTCGTCGTATTCCTCCTGAACTGCTTCAACAATTTCCCCAGACTCACCTGATGCATAGGCTTCTGCCTCATAACGTAGATAGGCTGTCTCAAAGGCTCCTAGCTTTCCCTCTAAAAGCTCTAAGCACTTTCCTAGATCTTGACAGTCTACATCTTCGATTTGTCTGATATCTCGGCACTCCCTACATGCCTTGATTATACGTCCCTTGTGGGCGTTCATAGATCGCTTTAGCTGGATTAGAGCTGGGACAGGTACTTTCTGATTCTCCTCCGTCATCGTTGTGGTTCAGTTAAGAGTTCGTCACTAATTTATACTTTAATTAACCCACCCCACAGCACGATACGGTATTAGGTGAGAATAAGTGATTCCGAAAGCTCCTCAACAAGCTTAAGCGTTTCTCAAATTATAGGTTGTATGAAATCAATGTTTGGAGGTAGTGATGTGACCTCTAGTATTTAATGTTTACCTGAGAGTAATGTTGGACGATGTTAAGGTTGTCGCCAATCTTCTCAGGAAAAGTATTATAGAAAAAGACTAATAACAAGAAAAAAACACTATTTTAATAGAATGAAATTTAAATAAATACGTAAATATGATTATAATCCTATATTAAGAAAAATGAAAACAAAAAAATATATATATGATACAAAGCTAAATATTTACAGCTGTGAGGATCGTGACACAGAAGCAATGAATCTAGGTGATAACTCCGTGGTGGTGGTGTTGTTGTTGTTGCCTCGATGTTTTCCACAAATCCAACAGTCTTCCAAACTGTTACAATGTCACAAATGATGTCAGGGACTCAGTTGAAAGTTGTCCCCTAGTGACGTCCAGTTGCCTGATGTTTCTAGTGTGTACTGAGGTACTACTGGTGTAGTGTAGAAATGGTGGTGGTTGCTCTGTTTCTCACTTGGTGAGTACACCGGCCACCCACTCAGCCTTGAATCCGATGATCCGAGCGGACACAGAGGACTGTGAATGAAACCACAGTAATTTCACCACTCTAGCATTAATTTACATAGTAGGCATAAGGCCTTTAAAAGAAATGGCGAAACTGTAATAATTAACTCTACCAAAAACCAAGGCAGGACATAGCAGTAGTGAATGTTGTTAAACATGAGTGAAGCTCTTGAACATAAAATAATGAAGATACGAGCAGCCGTGAAGTACTTACAGTGAGATCGAGCGTGGTCAGTCAAGTGATTTCAACCAGCAGCCGAAGCCCAGCATTACACCTCTCACTGGGTGAAAAGGGGGGAAGGGGGGGGGTATAGCAGCAGCGAGACACTCACCCCACCTTAACCAGCAAACTACCACTCAACCATCACTCTACACACCTTCACACTTTCATCACTCCTATCTATGGACTTTTCCCTCACAGACGACTGTGTCGTCCTAAGCTTGGCTGCATGCGCTCTCTCTCTCTCACTTTCCTCATGTAATAAAAATATAATATAATATCTTTATTTACTACCAGTACATGTACAAGGTATACAGACCATAGCTCACATCAATGACATACTACTATATAGAAAGCCACTTGTTATGCTGAGCATTTCCCGCAAATTAGGTCAGTTTTGTCCCAGGATGCGACCCACACCAGTCCACTAACACCCAGGTACCCATTATAAACTGATGGGTGAACAGAGACAGGGACAGCAGGTGTCTTATGAAAACATGTCCCTAATGTTTTTCAGCCATACCGGAGGAGATTCGAACCCCGGACCTCAGTGTGTGAGCTGAGTGCGCTAGCGATCGAGCTACGGTAAAAATGTAGCTTAGCTTTAAATTGTAGAAATACACTTTCATGAATACATTTCTGTTTTATTTGACCTAATTCCCTCAAGTGTTGTGGAGTTACTGAGTGGGATCTCTCATACATTATCTTGGAGTGGGATCTCTCATACATTATCTTGGAGTGGGATCTCTCATACATTATCTTGGAGTGGGATCTCTCATACATTATCTTGGAGTGGGATCTCTCATACATTATCTTGGAGTGGGATCTCTCATACTTTATCTTGGAGTGGGATCTCTCATACATTATCTTGGAGTGGGATCTCTCATACATTATCTCATTCCACGCCCAGCCTTGGTTGTGTGCGGGTGTATTGAGGAGACCTCTGGTGGCCGACTTGTGAGATTTTATTTTCACAGCCATGACGGAGGGATACAGGCGCCGCGTAAACACCATTGGAATTGAAGTACTTCAGGGAGCGGTTTATCCGTCAAACGTGGACGTTGTCTTGCCGGCTATACTTCGAGATTCTCTGGGTGTGGACCACTCAGAATTGTACGGCATAGCCCTTAACGGGGCACGACGGATCTTCGTGAAATTTGCATGTACGGCGGCGTATACCAGAGTTGTGGATAAATATCAGGACAAGCGGCTGGTGGTAATGCAAGGACTGGAGGTATGTGTAAGGGACGTTTGCAACTTACAAATGGATAAAGTTGAAACGTTCCATTTGAAGCTGGGGAAAGTGACATACAGGAAATGATGAAGATGTATGGGATTGTCCATGCTGTTACTGTTGGTAGATGGATGAATGGTCTTTACGCTGGTATGTTGGAAGGCACATATTCGGTAAAAATGACATTAAGGAATCCCATACCCTCCTTTATCTTAATGCATGGTTTTCGCACTCAGGTATATGTTACCTATGTTGGACAGGTGCGTACCTGCCGGTTGTGTGGGCAGACGGGGCACCTGGCGGTTGACTGTCAACGTAAAAGGCCTGAGGAGGGTAACGTCGGGAAGGAGAATATACTACGGACGAATGAAGGAGTGCAACAGGACGAAGAATTGGCAAGGAAACAAGGAGATGGTGTGAAGGAGGGCATGGTACGACAGGTATGGAGCGAGGAGGTGGAGCAGGAGGAAAGAGTACAGGGAGAGGTGGACAGGGTGCAGCCTGCAGAATCTGTGGTGACTGGTGTAACGTCTATGGACGAGAGTCAGAGGGATGTACGGGAGGAGGCTGAGATCTTGGAGGATCTGAATGAGTTCATTCGAGGTGGTCCTTTGTCACTTGAGGAAGTGGCAGGGATGGGAATGGGGAGAATCAAATTGATGTCAATGACGGCACTGAAGGACGAAGTGAAGTCCTGGGGAAGACAGGACATCAAGTTGAGGTTCAGGGTACAGTGTCAGTAGTGGTAGCAGAAATACATAGGGAAGAGAGTATGGAAGTAAGTGGAGACAAAGGGAATCAAGGAAAAGGCCAGGGGAAGAATCTGAGGATGACCTATTAACTGCTGCACAAAGGCCTGGTAAGAAGGTGTGGGCGGATGTGGTGCAGGGAAAAGGAAGTAGGGTGAAGGGTAATGGTGATAGAAGGGATATAAAGGGTGATGGGAGGATTAAGGGAGGGTTGGAAGGAGCAACACAGGGAAAACTAGATAAAAGAGTACTGAAGCAGAAGGAAAACCCCAGCCCTTCACTTTAGGTGTGTAACGATGAATGTTAATGGCCTCAGGAACGAGGTCAAACGTAAATGGGTTGAAGTAACATTGAAGAGGATGAGAGTAGATGTGATATTTTCCAAGAACACAATTATCAAATAGGATCGGAACTGGTAGTTAAGGGGTATAGGGTTTTGCGTGTGACGCAGGGGCTTTCAAGGGTGGGGTGATGGTGGGTATTAGAGAGTCCAGTCCTTTTACCTTGTCATCATGGGAGCATGTGGGAAGTCGAGTGGTAAGGGTGAACGGGGAGTGGGGTGGGGTACAAGTAAGTTTCCTTGGGGTATATATGCCGGCTGTTGCTAATAGGAGTATCAAGGATGATTTTGTTAATAACGAGTTGACGTATGCTTTCAGAGGATTGCCCCAAGTAGCGATTATAGCTGGGGATTGGAATAGTGTGATTCGGATTAGGGATGTGGAGCCCCGAAGGGGTGTGTTTTGGGGTCTCTAAGGGATGTATTGGGGGCGGTGGGGTGGTGGATGTGGTGGGGGAAGGGGTGAGTTGGTGGAATATACTTTCTTAAGGAATAATTATGCGGCAAGACTGGATCAATATACGTGACAAGGTCGGTGGATGTGCGAAAGGTGGAATGCTTTGATTTGGGTTTTCAGATCACAGGGTGTGTTATTTGAAGGAGGGTGGGAAGGGTTGTGCATGTGTATAAGAGTTTTTGGAAATTGAATACGAGGTTATTGGAAAGGGAAGGGGAGGAGGAGGCATTTGAGCAGTGGTGGGAAGGGTTGTGGGGGGGTATAGGGATAAAGTCAGTTGTTAAATGGTGGAATGAGACGGGGAAAGTGGAAATTAGAAAGTATTATGAGAGGGTTGGCGGTGAGGAAATGAGGTATAGGTATGGGTATCAGAGGTATTTGGTGGGGCTTTTAGGTGAGTGTCAGGGTGGGGATTGGAGGAAAGAATTATGGTGAGGTGGTAGAGTTGAGGGCAAAGTTAAGGGAAATACAGGAGGAGAGATTTCATGGACTAAGGATTCGAAGTGGTATGGAAGAAGTTTTGTGGGGAATAAAGTGTCAAAGGTAGTGTTAAGAAATTTTCAACGGCGAAGGAAAGGTATGTTGATAGAATCATTGAAGGTGGAAGGGGGTGAGAGGGTATCAGGAGGGAACGGTACTGAGGACAACGGAGGGATGGGGGTACGCAGAGGGTTGGTTTTTAACAAATATGAAAAGGGGGAGACAGATGAGGAGGCTAAATGTAGGATATTGAGGGAATTGGGAAATTATTAGGTGAGGAAGAGAGGAAGGAATGTGAGGGGGAAATTTTGGAGGAGGAGGTATGGGAGGCGGTGAGGGTTTGAGATTGGGAAAGTCGCCTGGCATAGACGGGTTGCCGGGGAATTGTATGTTAAGCATTGGCAGGTTTTGAAGGGGTAATCGTTAAAATGGTAAATGAACTGAAAGAGGAGGGGAATATGGGTGAGTCGATGAGAACGGGGTTGTAGTACTAGTGGCGAAAGGGGGTATCAGGAGGGGTTAGGTGATTATAGGGAATAGCATTATTGACTGCAGATTATAAAATATTTGCAAAGGTTTTAGCAAACAGGATCAAAAGAGGGTTAGGGGGAATGTTGCATGAGGGACAATACGGGTGCCGGGACGGAGTATCAGAACGGGGCATAGACGTATAAAGCAGTTTATTGAGAATAGTCAGATGGGAGGAGTATTGGGGTGGATTGGCAGAGGGCATATGATAGGGTGGACAGGGAAATGTTATTGGATATTTTGGGTAGGCAAGGGTTTGGGGAGGTAGTTATAGGATGGGTTCGAACTTTGTATGAGGGGCTTTAGTTAGGGTGCAAATTAATGGGAATGTGGGAAGAAAGGTGGAGATGAAGAAGGGTCTGCGGCAGGGATGTCCGCTGTCGCAGATCCTTTTGCCTTATTACAGGATCCGTTTTATAGGTTGGTGGAGGAGGAGGTTTTACGGGAGGGTGACATGGAGGAGGATGCAGAGGGGGTATTGTTGGTTATGTAGATGATACTACAGTGTTGGTCAGGTCTGAGAAGCAGTTGAGAATGATCAATGAGTTGGTTGAAAAGTTTGGGAAGGCAACGGGAATGAGGGTGAATAAGGAAAATCTAATTTATTGGAGGTAGGCAGTTGGTCGGGGGAACGTTGGAGAAACGGGAGGGATGGAGTTGTGTGAAAACTATAAAAATATGTGGGATAGTGTTCAGTGCTGATCCTTTGGTGGCTAGAGAGGTAAATTCAAGATTGGTAGTGGATGCTGCTATTGATAGGATGAAGGGATGGGGAATGAGAGAGGTAACTTTGTTGCAAAGGGTGGTAGTTATTAACGTTTTAGTGTATAGTAAATTGTGGTTTAGGGCGGTGGTATATCCTCTCTAGAAGTGGATGTGCAGCGGTTGTTGAAGTACGTGTTGAAGTTTGTATGGGGAATGGGAGACATTGGATGTGTAGGGAAGTAGTGGAAATGAGGGTGAGGTGGGGGTTAGGGTTGGTCCCCTTGAGGTGTAGGTTAAGGAGTGTTTTTGTGAGGCATGAGTTTTTGATGAGGGAGGAGAGGGGGACGAAACGTGGGATTGGTGATGAAGGAGGTGCGAAGGTGGTGGGGAGGAAAGGATATATTGCTTTGTGAGGCTATTTTACGAGGGTTATGGTTATGAAGGAGCCGGAAGGTGTAGAGTAAGCCGTTTGGATAGGTTGGGGATGGAGAGAATGGAGATGCAAGGGAGTGAGGTTTATCCTTTGTATGATTGGAAAGGAATTTGGGGGTGGTTAAAGAAGTTGAAGGTGCACCCAAGGGTGAGGGAAACAGGGTATAGGTTTCTTCAGGGTATTTTGGCGTCCAGGGCCCAGCTTTATGTGATGGGGTTGAGTGGGGATGGGTATTGCCGTAGGTGTGGGAGGTAGATACAGCTTATCACGCCATCTATTTTTGTGAGGGTTTGGAAGCAGTAAGGAAATGGTTTGGGGAGTTTTGAGGATGGTAGGTGGGGAGGGGTATCCGTTTTGAGGGCTTTGAGTTTAGATTTGGGGAGTTTCTCGGAAAGCATACGTAGAGGATGTCTTATTTGGTGTTGGATTTTATACATATATCTTGGGGTATGAGGACGTAGAGGGATGGTTCGAATAAGGGCTTTAGGAGCGGGGTTTTATAGGACAAAATGTAGGAATCGGAGTTTGTATAGTGGGGTATGGAACAGGGCTTTTTCAGTGGTTATCAAGAGATGACAGTGAATAGCATGTTGAGGGTGCCAAGGTGAAAGGACTGGTGTTGATTATGGTAGAAGTCACGGGAGGTGAAATGGGTAGAGGGTGGGTAGGAGGATAGTAATGTAGGTAGGGAGGGGAGAGGGGTGGGGGGTTTGTGTTTTAAAGGGATTGGAAGGAGGGGGTAGTAGCTGGGTATTCTAGGTTCGGCAATATATCAGGGAATGGGCGGGGATTTTTCTGGTTCAGTGCTCTAGTCTGGGAAATAAGATAATAAAAGTAGTGGTATTGTTCATAGAGACACAATATTAAATGCAGACATGCATATACGGGGCGACGATAAAATGTACATATATTAGGATGTGTTGCTTATATAAACCTATATCTGGGAAACTTAATTGTTAGGGATCCCATTTGAAGAGATCCTGTTCTTTTAGTTCTGAGTAGTGCATTAAGTGGTAGGTCCTGATTGATGGGTTATGGTGTTTTCAAAATAATAACTCATAAGGATATGTCCGGCTATTGTATAATGTGAATGTCAATTTATGTAATTTTGTAGAGTTGAGGCGATGCTGATACTTATTGTGAAAAGGTTAATGATAACTCACTAGGTTTCTGTTGTAATTTCTAGGTTATGTTTTGCTGTGTATGTGTTTATTATATTTTGTTAGAACTTACAATTTTGTGCAGCATCTGATTGTATAACGTGTTAATTTTCTAGTGTGTTTTTCTATGTGTGCACCACGAACGTGTATTGTGGCAGATTTTTCGGTGTAGTTGTGTGACGTTGTGCTGTAGACATAGTGTTGTCTACGTAAGTGATAGCCAGATGATAATGTATTTTCTTTTTGAGAAACTGTTGTCGTGTAACCTCTTGTTATGGGGTACAGTTTTTGTTATGTGTTATGGTAAATCACCTGTTTTTCATAAAAAAACATAAGGTATCTTATTCAGGTGTTTTTGGACCATGAATGTACGGTTTCATTGTATAGTTTTGTTTGTTTGTATAGACCCATTAAGAATAAGACAAGGTGTAGGTTTTGTTGAACATATTGTTATATTGTGTGCAGTTTGCACGGGTTGTTTTTGGATATATTGATAGATATGTTTTTTATGTTCTGTTTGTGGTTTTTTAAATGGCCTGTTTTGTCCATGAGCATATATAGTTTATGTTTTTGTATATATTTGTCTTAAATAAAATATAAAAAAAAAAAAAGTGGGATCTCTCATACATTATCTTGGAGTGGGATCTCTCATACATTATCTTGGAGTGGGATCTCTCATACATTATCTTGGAGTGGGATCTCTCATACATTATCTTGGAGTGGGATCTCTCATACATTATCTTGGAGTGGGATCTCTCATACATTATCTTGGAGTGGGATTTCTCATACATTATCTTGGAGTGGGATCTCTCATACATTATCTTGGAGTGGGATCTCTCATACATTATCTTGGAGTGGGATCTACAATCATTGCCAATTATCTACACTCATCTCCAGGCATTCTCCAGGCCCTGTCTATTTGGGGCTCCCAATTTGCTTTTCCTGTCTATTCAGGGGGCCCCCAAATTTGCTCTTCGTGGGGGGTTAGTTTGATATCTTAATTATGCACCCCATACCCATGGTGTGGGTGGTAGTCAAAAGATTACAGAGGTACATAATGGGTCCAGGGACTGGGCCCCGAAGTTTTGATAGCTGAACAAGTTACAAAGGTAATGAACCATTCACATGTCTATACTTGATCACAATTGCAATGAGTTGATGCAAATAAATTTGCTCTTCCTGTCTTTTCGGCCCTCCCAATTTTCTTTCCCTATCTATTCGGGGGCCCCCTAATAGATAGGGGCCCCATGATTTGCTCTTCCTGGGGGCTCCCCAAATTGTTTTTCCTGTTTTTTTTGGGGCCCCCCTAATTTGCTCTTCATGGGGAGCCCCCTAGATGCCTCCATAGGTTAACCTCAACTGATCCATGACATGGGATGTCTTAGGAGGCTGGTAAGAATTACGCAGCTGTGTATGACCCTAGTAGGTTTAGTGCTTGATTTGGTTATTGTCTACAAACATTATTATGAAGCTGCTTGTGATTGACCTTAATTCCAGCAGGGATGTTTATTTAGGCCTGTTTCTGCTGGGTCAAAACTTTCCATGGTAACCCATTGATTATTATTACAATCAAAAGTCAGTGGTAAAGACAACACAATAAGTGTCAGGGGCCCAAGACTGTTCAACTGCCTCCCAGCATACATAAGGGGGATTACCAATAGACCCTTGGCTGTCTTCAAGAAGGCACTGGACAGGCACCTAAAGTCAGTACCTGACCTACCAGGCTGTGGTTCGTACGTCAGATTACGTGCGGCCAGCAGAAACAGCCTGGTTGATCAGGCCCTGATCCACCATGAGGCCTAGTCACAGACCGGGCCGCGGGGGCGTTGATCCCCCGAAACCCTCTCCAGGTAAACTCACAAGGGTCATACTGCACTGTCTGGAAACCCAAGCTGCTTCTCCAAACTGTTTTATCTGCATCCATCTTATTAAGTCTCCCCCATGAATGTAATACTGACCCATAGGCTAGCAGGAACACCCCTAAATAGACCTATCCCTACTGGCTTAACTCTCCCCATAACAATGACCCATAAGCCAGCAGAAACAGCCCTAAATAGGCCTATTCATACTGGATTAACTCCCCCCATGAATATAATACTGTATGTGATGAAAAATGAGTACGACTCATAGGCCAATTTGTTATTATTATGACCAGTACGGTTTTAGCACTTCCCTGAATGTTAACATAATCTGGCCTTCATGTACAGTACTAGTGGTACAATATTCTGGCCTTCATGTACAGTACTAGTGGTACAATATTCTGGCCTTCATGTAGAGTACTAGTGGTACAATAATCTGGCCTTCATGTAGAGTACTAGTGGTACAATAATCTGACCTTCATGTAGAGTACTAGTGGTACAATAATCTGACCTTCATGTAGAGTACTAGTGGTACAATAATCTGCTCTTCATGTAGAGTACTAGTAGTACAATAGTACCACTAGTTTTTTTTTTTTTTTTTATTTAAGAGACAGGTATATGTACATATTACATACATGGAAACGTTCGAAACATATTAACACTTATAATTACCAACATAATTTACATATGATAATCAACATAGAAACTTACCACAAATATACTTGTTACTAATGCATGATCATCATTCCTCATAACATCAAGGTGCCTCTATAAAACACCAGTTAAAACTTACAAATGCAATATACCCCCCCCCTCCCCTCAACCTTCCTAACATAAAACTCCCCTCTGAAAATTTTTGATTAAACCAATAATATGTATACATAGCACACCCTACCCCCTAAATATACACTAAATTGTACAATCAGAACTGTATATTACACGATACCATTATTTCTATGCATCCTCTTGAATTCTGTCAAGTATTTAAATTTTAAATAACACAATAATAACTCTAACGACTACGTATACAAAATTATATGGTCTCACTTTACCATATATTTAGTAAAGATTAACATAGATAATCCTAAATCAGGCAAATGTTCTCCACAAGATGAAACATACAAACTAGGACTGTGTCTCACTGACATCGCAGTACACTGCGCACCAATTCGCTGCCCGACCTTGGTCGTGAGCAGGTGTGCTGGCAAGGGTCTCTGGTGGACAGTGGCCACAACCTTTAGTTTCAATATGGCGGCGACGTACCGGAGGCGGATAAACACTGTGTGTATTGAAGTGCTGGTGGGAGCTATCTACCCGTCCAATGCAGAAGTATTATTGCCTGCCATAATTCGGGACGCTTATGGAATACCCACGGAAGATTTATATGGAGTAGCACTAAATGGAGCCTCTAGGGTATTTGTGAAATTTGTGACAAGTGGAGCATATGAACGAGTGGTTGACACTTACCAGGACAAGCGAATGGTCGTTCGTGAAGGCTTGGAGGTGAGGTTAAGGGATGTGTCGGCTACGTATGTTTGGATCAGAGTACGTAATTTGCCATTTGAAGCCGATGCAGTTGATGTGAAGAGGGTCTTTCAGGCATATGGAGTGATACATGCCGCTAACATCGGGAGGTGGACCCAGGGGGCCTATGCTGGTATGCCGGAAGGGTCGGTCAGTCTCAAGATGACATTGAGGAGACCAATACCTTCGTACGTCTCATGCCAGAATTCCGTACTCAAGTCTATGTTACGTACGTGGGGCAGGTGCGAACGTGTAGGCTATGTGGGCAACCGGGCATATGGCACTGGCGTGTGATCGACGGGGATACCAACCCAGCGACAACATGGTGCAACGACGCAGGGACAAGGGGAGACGACATTGCAGGATGAGGCTGTACATCAACAGGAGCCAGCAGCGACGGGTGAGCTGATTAGTACTGGCAAGTGGAGTGACGTCGTGGAGGAAGAGGCGGAGGTGGTTGTATCACTGCCACCGGTGACGCAGCCGGATGAGGATCGTGGCTCCCTGAATCGTGAGGTGCAGAGGAGGATGACGTATTGGTTGACTTATCTGGACCTCTTTTGGATGATTTACAGAAGATGCTAGATAGCCCGGAGCCGGTGGTAGACGACTATGTGCTGGGTACCTTACCGGAGATGGTGGCAACGCCAGGTGAAGTGCTGAATGGGCGTGTAAGT
Source organism: Cherax destructor (assembly GCA_009830355.1). NCBI lineage: Eukaryota > Metazoa > Arthropoda > Malacostraca > Decapoda > Parastacidae > Cherax > Cherax destructor. The sequence goes on along the minus strand of WNWK01021914.1, from coordinate 13,650 downwards.
ATGGAGGCAGGTGATGGTATGGATGATCAGGTGCAGGTGTGTGTGGTTGAGGCTGAGGTACATAGGGGCGTGTCGGATGTGAGTGGTGAGGAGGCAGGTGAGGTTATGGAGGTAGCGGAGGGATCCCGCAAGAGATCCAGTGGATCAGTGGAGGATGATGTGTTGACGCCAGCTCAGAGAACCGGCAAGAAATTATGGGTGGATGTGGCTAAGGGCGGGAAAGGCGGGGTTAAGGGTAAAGTCACGGGCGGAGGGGAGGGGTAATGGTGGGGGAGGACTAGGGATGAAGCTAGGTGGGTCTAGATTGGTGAAGCATCATGGGAAGCCTCCAATGAAACCTTCAAGTGTCTCTGTATGAACGTTAATGGCCTTCGGGCAGAGGTTAAAAGGTTATGGGTGGAAGCAACTTTAAGGAGAGAAGGGATTGACGTATGCTTCTTACAGGAACACAATTTTAAGTGTGGTAGGGAATTGTTGCTAAAGGGTTATAATTTATACACGGGGAGTACAGTGAATCTCAAGGGTGGGGTGTTGGTGGGAATTAGGAGACCAGCCCTTTTAGTATGAGGTCTTGGGAGGAGGTAGGGGATGGGAGGATTGTGAGGGTTGATGGGGTAGGGGAGACATACCTGTTAGTTTTATTGGGGTTTATATGCCTGCTACCAATGTACGGAGTGTGAAGGAAGCTTTTGTGCGCGATTTTAGTTTATGCTTTAAGGGGCTTACCTGAGGTGGTAATAATAGCAGGTGATTGGAACTGTATTATTCGGAAGCGTGACGTAGAGCCTCGGGGCTCGGGTTGTGAACTAGCAGTTTTGAGGGATGTGTTGGGGGCGGTGGGAGTCAAGGATGTGGTTGTTGGAAGGGATGCTTTGGTGGAGCATACTTTTTTAGAGAGGATATGCGGCACGACTAGATAGGGTTTATGTAGCGTCAGGTATAAGTGTAGGAGAAGTGCGTCTTCTAGATGTTGGGTTCTCTGATCACCGTGGTGTAGTGGCGGTGTTGAGCTGGGTTGGGGCTGTCAAGATATATCCGGGTCATTGGAAATTGAATGTTCGTTTGTTACAGAGGGATGGGGATAGGGATGCTTTTGCGGACTGGTGGGGAGGTGTGGGGAAGGGGCAGAGGGATGAGGGATGAGGTGAGGTGGTGGTCTTCACAGGCGAAGGAGGCGGTGAGGATTATTATAGGAGGGCCAGAGTGGAGGAGGCAGGTTATAGGTATGGTCTGCAACGTTATTTAGAAAGTCAGCTAAGGTCTTGTAATGTAGGGGAGGGGAGGAGGGGGCATCAGGCAGAAATTAGTATGCTACGTGGGAGGTTAAGGGACATACAAAATGAGAGATTTCATGCGGTCCGGGTCAGGTGTCAATTGGATGAGGTTTTATGGGGAGATAGGCCCTCGGGCACTGTTTTGAAGAGGTTTAGGAAAAGGAGGAAGGGTATGATTATCTCGTCGTTGAAGGTTGAAGAAGACATGGGAGGGTATCAGAAAGGGCAGGTGTTAAGAACAACTGATGGCATGTGTGGGTATGCGGGGTGTTGGTTTCAGCAAAAGTTTAGGAGAGTGGTTGGGAGTGAGGCAAGTCGAAGGATCATTTTGGAGGGGATACAGGAACGTCTGGGGAGGAGGATAGGAAGGGGTTAGGAGGATGTATAACAGAGGCGGAAGTATGGCAGGCAGTGCAGGGATTAAGGTTGGGAAAGGCACCTGGGGTGGATGGTTTACCGGGAGATTTTTACGTGTTACATTGGGAGGTGTTAAAGGATGTTTTAGTGCAGATCTTTAATCAAATGAAGGATAGGGATATTTGGAGGAAGAGCAAAGGACAGGGGTGGTAGTGATGGTACCGAAGGGGAAGGACGGTGATAGGATGAAGGGCTATAGAGCTATAACGTTGTTATGCTCGGATTATAAGATCTTTGCAAAAATTCTGGCGAATCGAATAAAGAGGGTGTTGGAGAAGGTTTTAGATGATGGGCAACATGGTGTGCCGGGGCGAAGCATAAGGACTGGGCATAGAAGGATTAGGGAGTTTGTGGATAACAAGAGGGGAGGAGGGGTGCTAGGTTTAGATTGGGAGACTGCATATGATAGTGTAGATAGGGAATTTTTGTATGGGGTTTTGTTAGGGTTGGGGTTTGGGGAAGAAATCGTGGGGTGGGTTAGGACTTTATATGACCGGGCTTTGGCAAGGGTCCAGGTAAATGGGAAGCTGGGGGTTCAGGTGAGTTATGAAAGGGTTTGCGGCAGGGTTGTCCTCTGTCGCAAATCCTGTTTGGGTGTATGCAGGATCCTTTCTATAGACTGGTTAGGGAAGGGGTTTGGGATGGGGAGGTGGGTAGGGGTTGTGAGTCGGGCATAGTGGGTTATGTCGATGATACAACCGTCCTGGTGGGTAGTAGTGAGGGCTTATTACATGTGAATAGGATTGTGGGTATTTTTGGGGAAGCGACGGGTATGAGGGTGAATAGAGGTAAGTCAAGTTTGTTGGAAGTAGGTGCATGGGTGGGAGGGACGTTGGACAGTAGGAGCGGTTGGAAGTGCGTCGATAGGATTAAAATTTGCGGGGTGATTTTCAGTCATGATAGGGAATTGGCAAGAGAATTGAATTCGGTGGCGGTGGTGGACAGAGCTATAGATAGGTTGGGAGGCATTAGGTCTACAGAAGTAACACTGTTACAAAGGGCGGTGGTGGTAAATGTTTTAGTATATAGCAAAATATGGTTTGTTGCTGCTGTTTATCCTCTCCGGGAGTGTGATGTAGAGAGGTTGCTTGGGAGGGTTTTTCGTTATATTTGGAGTCATGGGAGGCATTGGTTAGGTAGGGAGGTGGTGACTACTGGGTTGGGGTTGGGGGTTGGGGTTGATAACGCTACGTAACAGGCTTCAAAGTATTTTTGTTAAGCAAGAATATGTGGTAGGTGGGGGTCCAGGGGCAGGAGGGTGAATGGGGTCATGCAGGAGGTACGTAGGTGGTGGCGGGGTAGGGATCTGTTGAGATGTGAGGCTATGTTGAGGTTCCTCCTTGTAGTTAGGGAGCCTGGGAGGGTTAAAGTAGGTGTGTTGGATAGAGTGGGGGGAAGGGGAGGTGTGGTGCAGGGTGCAGGTATTTATCCTATGTATAATTGGAAGTTAACGTGGCGTTGGATGAAGAAGTTGCGAATACCACCAAGAGTGCGTGAAACAGGTTATAGGTTTTTATTGGGTATTTTAGCGAGCCGCACAGTTATTTAGAATGGGCATTATTAGGGATGGGTTGTGTGGATCATGTGGGGTCCTGGACACGGCGTATCATTCTCTGTATTTCTGTGATAAGTTGGTGGGGGTCAGGGAGTGGTTTAGTGGGGTTTTACGGAGGGTGGGAGCGGGGGGCTTGATGACCCTGAGGGCTTTGTGTTTGGACATGGGGCTTTTTCTGAGGACGTGGGTAGGGCGGTAGTTTACTTGGTGGTTGAGTATATACATATTGTGTGGGTAATGCGGAGGCTCCCGGAGCACAGCGTATCCGAGCGTTGGCAGCAGGTATATAGGTCTAAGTGTAGAAATCAGGTTATATATGCGGGGACATGGTGTAAAGCTTTCTCTCAGGGTTATAGGGACTTGACTATAGGTATTCTGTTGGGGGAGTGAGGGGGGAGGGGGGGGAGGTACCTCATTAAAGGGCTGGTCGGAAAAGGGGGGGGTATGGTCAGGAGTGTCGGGACAGGGGGTGACGGCGGGTGACATAGCTAGGGTTATGTACTTTCTCTCCGGTGTCACCTGATAGGGCGTCAACACGTGTCGTCCAGCAGACAGTGGTAGGAGGACAGGTGGACATATATTGTATTGTGTGGTGATGATGCAAGTTTTTGCAATCACATGTCTAAACAGGTCTTGGACTTATGCGACTTAGACGATCATTATGTTGTACCTTTGTTGGTCGCACGTAATTACTGGCTTAATGGTTATAGGTTGGAGTATTAGGGAAGAAAGGTGTTTAGGGTAAGGTTGGGTGTTTTGTACTCAAGAGCGTGTTTTGTGCTATTTTGGCCTCAGCGTGAATTGGCGTGAATGTGCGTGTCTCAGTCCATTGGACGTCAGGTTACAGGTGTGCCATAACATGTTTAATTTGTTGTTTATATACGGTGTAGGGTAAAGCTTCACGGATCCTACATTGTTACGTTTAGTTTTCTATTTAGGTTGATGGTGAAAGCTGTGAACCGTATATTGTTTGTCTTAATTGTGATTAGTATCGTTAGCATTTAGATGTCCTTAATGGGTTATTAACATGGTTTGATGCCATAGTATTATAATAATAAAAACATGAATGATGTTATAATAGTTAGGTGATTGTACATATGCCACAAGTATTGTATTTGTTTTGATTTATTATGCAGGCAGCTGTGTTCATATTGTCCAATGTATTCATATTTCTGTAGGGTAAGTGTCCGCATCATGGCACTTACATATTTAGGTGGTTTCTTTTTTGTTTAGTTTGATGACAACCTTAGGTTATTTTAATACAGTAGTCTTAAGATAATTATATTGTATTGAATTATGAAGTATTTGGTGTTGTATCGTTATGTTTCAATTTGTATTGTCACTGTTTTGATTAATAAAATATAAAAAAAAAAAAAAAAAATAGTATATAAAATTACATTATTATACTTAAATACACATATTACTTCCCTTTGCTGTTATTCTAATAATATTCCTTAATTCTAATCCTGACAGTACACATTACGAGACAGGTATATGTACATATTACATAAATAAGAGCGTTCCAAACATATGAACGCTTATAATTATCAACATAATTTACATATGCCAAACAACATAGCACCTCACCTCATTACACTTGACACTAAAGCACAATCATAATTTCCCCATTACTTCAAGGTGCCTCTATGAACAAAACAACCACTAGTCAAAACATGAAACTCCAAAAACCCTGGATAATACATAACTCTATCGCTCGTGAACATACAACATATCAAAGGCCTCGATGAACAATCACCGATTAATATGCCCCCCCTTCATTGGACTTTCCTAACATAAAGCTCCCCCGAAATCTTTGATGAAATAAAAAATAATTATACATAACACACCCTACCCTTTGAATCCTACACTCAATTGTACAATCATAACTGTACATTAATATTATTGTCTATGCATCCTCCTGCATTCTGACAAGTAAATAAATTATAAAAATAAAACACAGAAATAACACTAAGGACTTCATATACAATTATATGGTATCACACTACCAATAAATTTAGTTAAGAATAGCACAGGTAATCCTAAACCACAGTATTGCTTTCCTCAAGATGCAACATGCAAACAATAACTGTGTCTCACTGACACCTCAGTACACTGTGCACCACACTATAACTGTGTCACACTGACACCTCAGTACACTGTGCACCACACTATAACTGTGTCACACTGACACCTCAGTACACTGTGCACCACACTATAACTGTGTCACACTGACACCTCAGTACACTGTGCACCACACTATAACTGTGTCACACTGACATCTCAGTACACTGTGCACCACACTATAACTGTGTCACACTGACATCTCAGTACACTGTGCACCACACTATAACTGTGTCACACTGACACCTCAGTACACTGTGCACCACACTATAACTGTGTCACACTGACATCTCAGTACACTGTGCATCACACCTTAACATAATATAAAAATACAGCAAGGTACTTTAATACACATATTACTTCCCTTTGCTGTTATTCAGAGAACATTCACTAATTCTTATCGGGACATACACTATCCGAACCAGCAAATCCCCAAACCGTTAATAATTTCTTTATCAACCACTATACATTAATGTAAATGCAACGTGCTACGTATCAATTATGTTGAAGCCAATACCACAATAAACTCCCCGGACATTATTTTATCCATAATAAAATAGGTCAAAACAGTATTACCTATTATATACAGAGTGACATTCCTCTGTGAAGGTATGCTATAGTCTAGTCATACCAGAAGCACAATAATGATTACAATCAAATATATGCCAAGCTTAGCATCTCTCCATCCATCAGTGCATATATAAAATTTTCCCTGTTACATCTTGTATCCTGTACTACAGGTATGATTATCATAGTACTGCAACCAAATCCATAAAATGCAAAGCAGGCAAACAAAAAACATAAACATCAAATACAAAGAAAAACAGGAGTCACCACAGTTTTAACCACCTTTAATTTTCCCCTTTTAATAACGTTCCTAATTCCATTCCACACATACAACACCTATGGTCATCTGTCAAAAAAAAATTTTGTACCCTGTTGTCACCCGTACTGCCAACACAAACTTTGTTCATACACCCTTACCTTACACCCCAGAAGAACAGCCCCTCTTCACCTACACAGTCATCGTAAATCCAACAACTGTTGTACCGTAAAATCCCCATACACATCCTGAAAACACCTCGTCCATGCCGTTCCATATACTAACCTATTCCTACACTTAGTTCGGTACATATTCGCTGCAATGGCCCTTATCCGTTCCTGTCCAGTCATTCCCTTCATTCCCCATGAGGTATTTACAAAATCAACTGCCATGTACAATAAACCCCTACGAACATCTGTTCGTACCCCCCTATATCTAAACTCAGGAATTTCAATGGATGTATCCCACCCCCACCCATCATCCTTATTAACCGTGCCAGCCACTCCCTGATAGTCCCCAGATGTTCGCAAAAATACACCCCATGATAAGCAGTGTCTTCTTCCCCACAAAATTCACATCGAGCGTCCCCCAGCACTCCCATCCTAAATAACGCTGATTTCGAAGCCAATATTCCGTGCAGGAATCTGTACATCACTTCCTTCACCCTTGGTTTCAATTTCATTCCCTTTAAACCTCCCCATATACCTACCCAATCATACACAGGAAATTAGACATTCCCTCTACCACAACTCTACCTTCACCAGCTCTTTCCAATGTCGCTACTTTGATCCTCTTCGGGTTCCTAGCATGCATCATTGTGGCAACATATCCTCACAATGTACTAAATCCTTCCCCGCCACCACTTCCTCACATTACGCATAACATTATCTACCCTTTTACCCATTGGACCCCCTTTTCTCAGATAGCAACCTTTGACATACATTCCCCTTACGCCATTTCCAAATTAATTAACCCCAGACCCCACATCTCACTTTCTTCACCACCACATCCTTACCCAACCAGTGTTTCCCATATCCCCATACGTACCTCAAGACTTTTCTCACGAAACAAACCACATCTTCCCTTAAAATTGGATAAATCGCCGCAACATGCCAAATTTTACTATACAGCAAGGTGTTTACCACAATAACCCTCTGAAAAATAGTCGTATCCCCTACACTCCAACCTCCCATCCTTCTCATTGCGCCTCTTATTACATTCTCTGCATTTACTTGACGCGCTCTCTCATAACTATCCATAAACACTATACCACAAATCTTTAAGCTTTCAACCACATTCCAACCACACCTTCTACCAACCATCCCCCCCCTACCCAAGCACCTATCTCAAGCAACTTAGACTTACACAAATTTATGCTCATTCCTGTTGCCTTTCCAAATTCCTCCAAAACCGCACTTACTCTAACCAGCTCTTCCTCACACTTCACCAAAATAGTTGTGTCATCCACGTATCCAACAATCTTTGACCCGCTATTCAGCCCCAAACCCTCCCCACCTCCTGTTCCGAGCCCTTCATTCACCACTTGATACATCGGATTTTGTAAGCAAGCAAATAACATTTGAGACAAGGGACACCCCTGCCTCAAGCCTTTACCCATACATACTGTACCACCTAACTTCCCATTCACTTGCACTCGCAATCTCGCATCACTATACAATAATTCTGCCCATCGCACTATCTCCTCACCAAAACCCTGCTTTCTCATAATGCCCCATAACATTTCCCTATCAACGCTATCATATGCCGCCTCCAATCCACTGCCAAGACTCCTCCCCTCACTTTCATCAATAAAATCAATAATACTATGCAAACCCTCATTTATACACCGCCCGGAATACCATATTGCCCTTTTCTATTACTTTACCAATTACTCTCTTAATCCTATTCCCTAACACTTTCGCAAACAACTTATAATCCGCACACATCATAGACAGGGCCCTATAATTCCTAATAGTCTCTCCCACCCCATCCTTACGTATCAACACTACCACTCCTGTTCTTTGAGATTCACCCATGCATCCTTTTTCCTTCATACCATTAAATAAACACACCACACATTCCCTTAATGCTTCCCAATTCACCACATAAAAGTCATTAGGCAATCCATCCACTCCTGGTGACTTACGCATACTCATACCATTTAATGCTTCTAAAATCTCATCTTCACTTATTGCACCACCCATTCCCATCCTATCTTCTTTCGTTACAACAGATTCAACACTAATAGCTTACTCACATCCTTATGCACTCCAAAATTTGCTTTAAAATATTCTCGAAACCATACACTCGCATACATACTCATTGCCTCTGTTGTTTTCATTATTTGCCCCTTTTTATATCCCTCGATTTCATCCTGAACTTCCAAAGTGTTTATTAACATACCATTTCTACGTTTCCTATATTTCCTCAACACGCACGCCGAAGGTTTATCCCCCCACAACACCTCTTCCATTCCTCCTCTCACACGGATTGCATCAAATCGTTCATTTTGTATTTCCCGTAACCTATCTTTAATACTTCTCATTTCCACCATCTGTTTATCATTCCTCCCTGTGCAGCACTCCGCTAATTGTCCCTCCAAATACTTTTGCAACCCATACTTCCATTGCTCTACCTCCCTTCCTCTTACCCTATAATATTTCTGAATGGCAGGTTTCGCTACGTCTACCCACCATGCAACTATGTCCTCCTCTAACCGACCTTTCTCCCATAATAGTTTCCACCATATCCCAAAATTATACACTTCTTCCCCTTCCATTAATTTCACATTCAATTTCCAATATCCAACACACCACTTCACCATACCCTTCCAATCCAATTCAACTAACACACCTCTATGGTCCGAATATCCTACATCCACACATTGAACCCCACCCACACTTATTACCCTGGAAACATATATTCGATCCAGACGGGCCGCATACCCTCGTCGGACAAAAGTGTAATCAATCAAACCTCCTCCTCCCACCACATCAACCACTCCCACACTCCCAAGCACATCCCTTAATACACTCAAAACATATCCTCCCCCTTTTGGTTCCACATCCCTCTCCCTTATAATACAGTTCCAGTCTCCTCCCATTACTACTACCTCAGGCAATCCCCTCAATAAATAAATTAAGTGGTTCCTCACATACTCCTCCTTTACCCTCCTATTACTAATAGCCGGGAGATACACCCCAATGAAAGAAACCCGAACACCACCCCACATGCCATCCACCCTTACAACTCTACCCTCACTACCCTCTTCCCATCTCAACAACTGAAAAGGGCTGTTCTCCTTAACTAAGACCGCCACTCCACCCTTGAAAGACCCCGCACTACCCGCATACACACTATATACAGGCACAGTCAATTCCCTCCCATACCGATAATTATGTTCCTGTATGAAAGCTACATCCAAAGCATATCTTTGAAGACTTACCTGTAACCATTTCCTTTTTATCTCTGCTTTAGCTCCATTTACATTTAAAGTTAAACTCCTGAAAACATTAAAGGGGGTTTTCCCTTGGATCGTCCTGTTTTCTTCCCTTCCAATTTCATGATACCTTGTCCTGTTCCTTTACTTTTATCCCCATTCCTAACATCTTTACCTTCCCCATACCGTTTTGCTTGTTCCTCTTTCCTGTTCTTAACGTCAACCGATACTTTTTTACATACCCTCTGCACCGGGGTAAGGACGTCGTCCTCCCCCATAGCCATGGATCTCTTCCGAGAATCCGTATGCACCTCCATGTCTGAGTCCCTGTCCTCATTGTGTATCATCACCTGCACCTCCTGCACCTCAAAACCCTCTCTACCAGGACTGTCGTCCCCCAAGTCTCCCACCTCACATAATATCTCCTCCACTCCCTGCACTGTTCCCTCCACTGTTGGACTGTGAGAACCATCCAACAATTCACTCACCAGTTCAGGTATTGCCGTTTCTATATCAAAGTCAAGGGCACCCTCCTCACCAATTGCTCCCAAGGTGTCCTGCGTGCCCACCGATAACGTGAGACACTCGTCTACAGTCTCCTTCACGATATCACTCCACTTTGTCGTCTCTCCCACACTCTCCTCTTCTTCTGGTTTCAGTAGTGCTTCCATACCTTCCTCCTTCCCTCTCTCCACATTCGGTCGCCGTCCTTGTCGTCTGTCACAATCCGCCGCCATGTGCTCATAAGAGTCACAAATGCGACATGTCCTCCTCTGCCCAGCATATGTTACATATACTTGCGTTCGAAATTCATGTAACACAATGTACGAGGGTATAGGTCTTCTTAAAGACATTTTGAGACTATATGTCTCCTCTGGCACACCCTCATACTGTCCATCATTCCATCGTCCCATAACTGCTGCATGTATGACGCCATAATGCTTAAATGCGTCCCTCACATCAATTTCCTGCGCCTCAAATGGCAAATTGCGAACTTTAATCCATATGTATTGCTGAGAGACATCTTTCATCCTCACCACCACTGACGTGTTAATTTGTAAGCTCTTGTCCTCGAATTTATCAACAAGCTCGTCATATACTTGGCCAGTTGTCAGCTTGACGAAGATTCTCGTGCTTCCGTTGAGCGCCCCTCCATAGATATCTTGATTATCAATGCCGTATTTGTCACGGATTATAGCAGGTAGAAGTACAGATGCGTTGGACTGGTATATAGCTCCTCGTAGCAACTCAATGCATACAGTGTTCACTCGTCTACGATACTGTACCGCCATTCTGCTATGAAGGTACAAGCGTCACAGCACAACGAGAGAGCAGCCCCAGTACCTGCCCCAGCCAAGGCTGAGCAGCGAAATAGTACCACTAGTACTCTGGTGGTAAGAGTGGTGGCCTGGAGAGAGATTCCTTGAAAGTGGTGGTGAGGGCCTCTTGATCCAAGGAATGTGATCTATGCCACCTGGGAATGTACTTATCTTTCCAGGTGGTGCATGACCCCCACGGGTTGAGCGCTCCACAATGAGTAGTACTGATAGTGACGGTGTAGTAGTGCCATCTAGTGGTGGTAGTCAGAGTTAGTTAGGTTATCAGTGAGGGTGTTATAATGAAGGTCAGAACAGTGACCAACCTCAAGGTCACTAAATGTCAGTTAACCTTCAGTGGTCGTAGAGGAGGGATGTGTTGAGCCTCCTCCTGCCGCCCCGCCGGCTTTACCGCTTCTTCAGCCTCTTAATACACCTAAATAACGTAAGTATTGTCTAGTGACATATTTGTCAGTACAACAGCAGAGTTGAGCTGTAGCTCCTGGTCCCCGCCACCAGTTTGGTCACTAAATTATTATTTTAATAGTCTTAATTTTCTTTGGGTTCTAATACCTTGGGGAAATCGACCTTAGTAAAGGGGTTTTCATGCAAGGAACTGGAGCTACTCCCCTTCCTCTGATCAAACAATAACTCTCACACTAGGCGTTACATAACCCATAATAGTGTATGTAGTTCTGGGCTATTTTTTTCCATTAATGTTTAGTTTATATTAATGGTAATGCTTGTGTATATGTTGATGGTTACAATGTTTCAGGTGTGGTAATTGCTGTCTGCTGCAACACTGATCAACACAGCAACATTGACCAGTCTGAGGAGTGGAGACAACCACACTAGTAAATGGTCTGACCCATAACATTTAGTGTTATACCTGGAGAGGGTTACTCCAGGTATGTGGAGATGCAGCAGCTGAAGACGTCGTCAGAGGTGGGCGGGGCTCACTTGTAAGTTTTTTTTTTCCAGGTTGCAAGTCCACTAAAGTTTGGTTATTGAAGCAGATAATAATTGTATTAGGTGGTAGGTTGGTGGGGAGAGTACAGGAAAGACTGTAAGGAAATGATATCAAAAGTAGCTTAGTGGGAAGTATTAGCTTATCTCCCGACCAGAGATGAAATCTCTGGCCAGGAAATAATGGGGAATGTATTCTGTAGGTTACCTTGAATGGGGTGGAGATAAAAATTGGAGAAATGGGTTGTAAAGCTTAGAACTGAAGACTGATTAGATTTTAGGAAGTTTTAGTTAGTGTGGAGAATTGTGGGAGATTGTCTACCTGGGACACCGCCACTTACAACAAACAATCTCCCAGGGAGATGACCGACTAGTATAATTTTACCGCAGTCACTCCCGCGAGGTGTGTGAGAAATTTCTCCCACTCCTGGTCAAACCTGAGGGGATCCTTCGATATCTTCACACTTGCCCCACTTCACTATGGACCAGTGTAAATAAATTTGAAGGATTATAATAAGTATGGTATGATTAAATTTTAGTGGACTGTATAGTTTAGAAATATGATATGGGACTGATTAAGAAGGAGGAGAGTACAGGTAATTAATGTTCACTCACCCCTTATCTGCGTCTTGGGTGTTCACTGGAGATCTTTATTCCCACCGTAGTTTTAGTTTGATATCTTTATTATGCACCCCATACCCATCCTGTGGGCGGTAGTCAAAATATTACAGAGGTACATAATGGGTCCCCACCGTAGACACACAATATATCAACATACCTACTGGCCAGCTAGTACGTGGATAAACTTGTACCTACGGTGGGGCGGCTGCATCCTTGTTGATGGGCTTCGATGGATCTCGTGATCTTACACGGTCGATATAGTTCGTCCGTCAAGATCTTGATGTGGGTTGTCCCGTCGAGTCAAGTAAGATTAATTTTCTTCACTTCGATACGCCCACGGGACCGGGCGTTATTTAACATGTGGTTGGTCGGGGTAGTGATTCATATCCTCTCGCTATTTTCCCCTTATTACAGTTTATACGTATAACTTTACACACTATGTATATCCTGGCTTAATGCCCCACTAGTTTATACACATTCACCGTCTCGATACTTGTACACCGGCGCCCCTCGCCAACCCCATTCACTATTTGACCAATTATTACCCTATTACTGGGCCTCCCGGACCGATTGTCCCACTTTATACACGTCGCACAAGTGTATATCACTCCATATTACGAAGTGAAGTAATTAAGTCCGGTCTGGCTGTCGTAATCGCCAAATTCCCGACGCTATCACCTGATATCTGGTGGGTAGGCCGTTTTTCTTTCGACTGCCTCCCCTCTCTCTCTGCCCAGCCTCCTTCCGCGTTCTTCCCCGCCTAATACGATGGTTCTGTATTCTTACCCACATAAGCGTTAAACTACCAGCAGCACATTAAAGTATCTGTTCATATTGGAAAGTTTATCAATTACAACTTTCGGAAAATACCAATATTTTCCACACTATCTTTCACATTTTTTGTCAATGCAGAGTACCATGAAGAGCAAGCGTAGTCAATATGACATTGTATAAGGACTAGACATAGGGTCCTGCGAGCCTCAGTAGGTAGACACTGTGCTTGTCTGTAGAGGAACTTCAGTCTGGCATTCGCTTTCTTTACTACACTGTTACCTATCAATTCTCCTGACATGCATGGGTCAAAGGGGATTCCCAGATATTTTACTGAGGAAACTGAA
>WNWK01021913.1:0-33405 GCA_009830355.1 Cherax destructor | reverse complement strand
GTACCTGACGTGTGTGTGCAGCAGACAGCTGTGTTCTAGTAGTGTACCTGACGTGTGTGCAGCAGACAGCTGTGTTCTAGTAGTGTACCTGACATGAGTGTGCAGCAGAGAACTGTGTTCTAGTAGTGTACCTGACGTGTGTGCAGCAGACAGCTGTGTTCTAGTAGTGTACCTGACGTGTGTGCAGCAGACAGTTGTGTTCTAGTAGTGTACCTGACGTGTGTGCAGCAGAAAGCTGTGTTCTAGTAGTGTACCTTACATGTGTGTGCAGCAGACAGCTGTGTTCTAGTAGTGTACCTGACGTTGTGCAGCAGACAGCTGTGTTCTAGTAGTGTACCTGACATGTTGCAGCAGACAGCTGTGTTCTAGTAGTGTACCTGACATGTGTGCAGCAGACAGCTGTGTTATAGTAGTGTACCTGACATGTGTGCAGCAGACAGCTGTGTTCTAGTAGTGTACCTGACATGTGTGCAGCAGACAGCTGTGTTATATTAGTGTACCTGACATGTGTGCAGCAGACAGCTGTGTTCTAGTAGTGTACCTGACATGTGTGCAGCAGACAGCTGTGTTCTAGTAGTGTACCTGACGTGTGTGCAGCAGACAGCTGTGTTCTAGTAGTGTACCTGATATTTGTGCAGCAGACAGTTGTGTTCTAGTAGTGTACCTGACATAAGTGTGCAGCAGACAGCTGTGTTCTAGTAGTGTACCTGACATGTGTGCAGCAGACAGCTGTGTTCTAGTGGTGTACCTGACATGTGTGTGCAGCAGACAGCTGTGTTCTAGTGGTGTACCTGACATGAGTGTGCAGCAGACAGCTGTGTTTTAGTGAGTGTACAACACTGTACAGCCGTGTACAACCCCCACCTCTGGCAACAAGTGTCACTCACACTCTTCAACAAAGTTTACCTCCGCCGCCACACAAACAAGGTTCATATTACATACTGAACATATATGAACAAGTGAATAATCTAAGTTGATGAAGCAGTAGAGAGTAATACAAGAGGAACTTGTATCACAAGACTGAACAGTGTGGGAGGATCGTCAAGAACTGCTGATGAAGAACGTGATCCTTGTTGATGAACAACGTGATCCTTCTTAGATTATAATCTGACGTCTAATATCTCTAGAGATGACATGTAACCAGGGCAAAGTGACGCACACACACACACACACAGGGGCCAAGAGCTACAGGATATTCAAGAGATGGGACACAGAAACAAGGGGACACAGTTGGAAGTTGAAGACTCAGATGAATCACAGGGATGTTAGGAAGTATTTCTTCAGTCACAGAGTTGTCAGGAAGTGGAATAGTTTGGGAAGCGATGTAGTGGAGGCAGGATCCATACATAGCTTTAAGACGAGGTATGATAAAACTCATGAAGCAGGGAGAAAGAGGACCTAGTAACGATCAGTGAAGCGGCGGGGCCAGGAGCTGAGTCTCGATCCCTTGATACAAACGAATTCTTCAACACTTGTCCAACCTTTGGACGAAGACCTACTTCGACTAGTGGATGGTACCACTATGACCCCGCCTCCTGCTGCTTCACCTCACCTGACTACAGTATATAAGCAACCTCCATTGCCCTTTGCTGTACTAACTACCAGATTGATGGACTGAACACATCGACTCCAGGCCGAGGGACTGATTACCTCAAACTCCTCCTCTCCTTACAACTTTTTACTTTGTATTGGACTGATGAAGCCACTGTGTGGCGAAACGTTTCCTCAATAAAAATACCCAAGTGTTGCATATGTGTCTAATTTATCAACTTGTCGGTTTTCTGAACCATTCGTCTACATCAACCAGATAACTGCTGCAACATATAGGCGCCTGGCAAACCTGAGAATAGCGTTCCGATACCTCAGTAAGGAATCGTTCAAGACACTGTACACTGTGTACGTCAGGCCCATACTGGAATTTGCAGCACCAGTTTGGAACCCACACCTGGTCAAGCACGTCAAGAAATTAGAGAAAGTGCAAAGGTTTGCAACAAGACTAGTCCCGGAGCTAAGGGGCATGTCCTACGAGGAGAGGTTAAGGGAAATCGACCTGACGACACTGGAGAACAGGAGAGATAGGGGAGACATGATAACGACATATTGTTACGGGTATACCCTCGCCCAATATTTTATATTGTGTGTATTTTTATCATAATGGTATATTGGAGATATTTCCGTTATTAGCTAAAACGAAAATGTCTTACTTTATACTATTATTTGATTTAGCTATGTTTTAGGTAGGATGTTTTACAATGTTAAAGTTTTACTGTGCCGGTCATGTAGTGGGAGACCACTAGTCATACTCCCGGTCACTTGTTTACGTACCAGCCGGCCTCCCCCCTCTGTCACGTGACCGACCTAACTTGAGCTTACCACACCGTGGTATTGGCAGTAGGTTCACACATCCACTCCTGACCAGGAGTATGTTCACTGACTTTCATAAGAGTAGTCATACGCTCTTTGGAGTAGGCTTGGGAAGTTATTCCTCCTTTAAGAGGGTTTGTTAAGTCTCTAGTATGGTTTGAAAATTGTCTATTCATCCACGACTTACGGTGATAGCTTGTATTAGCCGAGCTTTGCTCAGTATTCCGAATTATTGTCTCAAGAAAATGTACTTGATGTTTCAATTGATGTTTTATACTTCTCTGCCTTTATTGAGGCATTGGTCTCAGTTATTGTATGGCGAAACGTTGATGTGAAATAATGTTTGTATGAAGCTTTTGTCATTTAGTATGAATATGGTACAGAGACAAGTAAAGTCATATATCGACTGTTTTCGAATAAAGTTTATCATGATGTATTATACTACAATAGAGATAACTTTATACCATATACTGAATAATTATATGAATTCTTTTATATTAAATTTCTCAAATTTTACTTGCTTGGGTCAATCTCCTAAAAACTTACCCTAATACTATAATGATTTTCTCTAACGATGAAACAATCAAAGCTTAATTAAATAACTTGTTACGACGGGGCCAAACAGGCTAATAAATGAAGCCCTGATCGTAACACATATAAAACATTGAGAGGAATTGACAAGGTGAACAGAGACAGAATGTTCCGAGATGGGACACAGCAACAAGGGACACAGTTGGAAGTTGAAGACTCGGATGAATCACAGGGATGTTAGGAAGTATTTCTTCAGTCACAGAGTTGTCAGGAAGTGGAATAGTCTGAGAAGTGACTAGTGGAGGCAGAATTCATACATAGCTTTAATAAGAGGTATGATAAAGTTCATAGAGCAGGAAGAGTGACCCAGTAGCGACCATTGAAGAGGCGGGGTCAGGAGCTATGAATCGACCCCTGCAACCACAATTAGGTAAGTACACACACACGCACAACGAGCCAAGATGCGTGTAAGATGCGTAAAAGACTGTGTTTCCTGTCTACGTACAGAGCTTGACAACGTACAAGCGACAACGTACAGAGCTTGACAACGTACAGAGTTTCGACAACGTACAGAGCTTGACAACGTACAGAGCTTGACAACGTACAGAGCTTGACAACGTACAGTGCTTGACAATATAATAACTTGAGAAAAAAAGTATCGTATTAGTGAAATTAGATATACCAAAGATAGTGAGCAAGTATCCGAAATTTACTAGCAACAGTAAAAAAAACAATTATTTGTGAGTATTCACCTGAGTAAATACAATCTTGCACGTGAGTAAATACAATTGTCAAAGCTTATTGCATGGTTAGGGTTTATTCTGTTAGTGGGTCGGACTTGTGAAGGACCTGCCTAGTATGGGCCAACAGGCCTACTGCAGTGTTAATCCTTTCTTATGTTCTTATAATATATATCTAAATGTGGGCCTGTTGACGCTGCTGGGGTCTGGTTGCAAGGTTGCACGACTCACACTGGACATGGGTATGGGTTGCATAAACTCAGTCCATCTTCTTAAGGGACACGTAAGTAACCCTGTCTTCTAATAACACGTTCATTTTTCCACAATAATCTACCTTGTCCATAATTACTATCCATAATTATTATTGAAACACAATTGTCATCAAAGATTTGTTAAGTTATACCATGAATTAAGGAAAGATCCTGGACGTCACCTTACGAAACAGACAAAGCAAATGCGATAGTAATTATCGTGACTGGAACAATACACAAATAACTCGCACATAGGATAGAGAGAAACTTATGACTGGCTCCCTCATCTTCCTGTATTAGTGTGACTTGTAAATGGTCCAAGTTGCCGCCGAAACGTCATGAGTTTGTGTGTGCATCCTCTTAAATTCTGAGTTGACCCCAGAAACCCCCTCCAGGTATACTCCAGGTAAACGTTTGCAGCAATTTTCTTAATTCATGTTATTTAGGTTAGTATGACGTTTATTTAAGTTAAATTGTCCACTGTATCAAATTAAACAATTATAACATGCCACAACGGTAATAAATAAAACTGGACACTTCGTAGGCAAAATATAAATCTAATTTAACTCAATATTAAACTTATTTTTCAAGTTCTTTAAGTCATCAAGGAAAAACTTGTAAAACTTTAAATTAATAGACTGAGATTAGATTTAGATTTTGCCACCGAAGTGGCTAGTTTATTGTGCGTCCCATATCCATCCTGTGGACGGTAGCGCAAGAGCATATGGATACACAGAAGGCCTAGGAACTAGGCCCCAAAAGGGTTAACAGGTGTACATTTGGATTTATATCTACTGTTCACTTATCTGTTACAAGCAAATTTATAAAATTTGCTTAGTATATCTGGTATCTTATTTTCATTAATAAGATATCTTGACATGTCACATAGGTTATTATACTATCTCTATATTCCTCAATAAGTGGACAATTCAGCACATAGTGTTCAAGACAGTGACCATATGCCTGACCACATAATTTCCATTTAGTTTGATCATCATCTGTGTGTCTCCCAAACTGCCAGAAGTACTTGTAGCAAAGCCTAAGCCTGGCCACTACAACATCAGTCAGTGTTCACATTACAAATTGCTCCATAAACATGCTTATCAACGTTCATGTTATCATAGTGGGTTATAGATCTACTCAGACTTCTAATTGCATTCCTAAAACATTCATTTTCATTATTTATTTCTCTCCTAATATTATTCCTATTGCTAAACACAGATATATACCAAAGTTATATTCTACATTCATCTTCAGGGTACTCTTCTTGGCTAACAAGTCGCCTGAGAGAGTGTAATATGACGTAAAAATCTCGATAAGATCAAGTTGATTTGCAAAGGAAAGCAAACGCACGCAAAAAAACGAAGAACTGTAAGACTATTTTGAAAAAAAGGCCCCTAAATAAAGGGCAAAGAGGCAGAAAAGAGCCCCGGGAGAGGAGGAGCAGCAGCAGACACAGAACACAGAGAGGGCAAGACATAAGTAGCTCAGCACCTGACACATTCCCACAGGGACAATAAACTCAACAAAAAACATGACCACTTGACTGGGACAGTGAGCACGCGAATCACAACCACTCAAATCCTCCTCAGTGCCATCACTCCAGAGTATCAGATCACTCTTATAAAACCTTCTTCAACACTATCTTCTTCACTCTCCATCTCTTGAGTTAATATAAAGGGAGCATTGAAAAAATACAAATTTTAGAAATGCAAGCTGCATTTTTCATGTATTATTTTATGGTCACAACAAACTTCTGTGCAAAATTTCAGACCATTTCATGCCGATTTACCCTGCAGGTTACCTCTCCAATGCTCAGGACCACTATATAGTAGTAGATTATTATTATTATTATTATTATAATCAAATAGAAGCGCTAAACCACAGGGGTTATATATAGTAGTAGAAAACAGCCCGGAATGGCACCTCATTTCTATGATGCTGACAGATGAAATAATGGACAGGATGACCAAGCAACATCTCAAGATGATGAATGGTTCTGGGGACATTTACGTTGGTTCCGTCACTACCAACACATACAATAGCTGCCGAGTTAGTTTCTGTTCCACCAGAAATGTATAGATAGTCTTTGCAATCTTCTTTCCATGGCCTGACTTGGGAGTCACATGCGTGAGATATTCAGTGCCGGACTCCACCATGATGACGTAATGATCTTTCACCACTATCATTGGACTCCATTTCTTGGTCTTCTCATTCTTTGTCATTACACGAGTGGAGTTCTTACCATCAAAATACAGTGATGTTATATTGTCCAAGTTTGCTAGCTCATTTTCTTGCCTCTCCATTCGGTATTTGTGTCCGCCATCTCGTAACTTCTGTGGTCCAATAACTTGACTTTTGTCGTCCTTGGTGATAATGCCATAGTCCATTAAGGTGGCGGTAACAATGTCAGCTCCAGCATAATCACTGATCAAGTTAGTTAATGTTTATAAATACTGCAGAGTACATAGATACAGCACATACAACACTGTGCTGTGCTACTCAGAAATACACACATATTCAAAATTTTCAATCGCAAATGCTATAGGCTAAACCTCAGCCAATCAACTTCATATTTGGCACTGAATCTAGATGTATATAAGGAACAATGCCTGAAGAGTGCAACTTTGACCAAAATTTCAATGCTCACCTATTGTACATGTACAATGTATACAGGCTTAGCTGACATTAGTGACACACTATATAGAAAGCCCCTTGTTATGTAGAACATTTCGGGTAAATTAGGTCAATTTTGTTCCCAGGATGCGACTCACACCAGTCCAGTCAAGACATTTTATTAGTGAAAATAAAAATAACATAAATTTTGAGCTGGTAACAGATAAAAGAGTGGACTTGTACAAGGAACATGTAAATACCGGCATAGAAGAGACATGAGAAATTCTCTCACACAGACACACACATCTAATAAAACAAACTCCATTTCGATAGAACCCACAAATAAAAATCATTCACACGCCGCCACAGCCAGAATAAAACAACTTTCATAGAGGAGGTGAAGAAGAAACAGCAGAGGACCAGGTGAGAGAGAGAATAAAAGAGTGGTACGTGAGGGCGATCACAGCTAGAATCTGGTGGCCAGAAATTGAATCAAATCCCCCAATAGGTTTTGGCGAAAGGTGTCTGGCCACTGGCGAGGCGCAGCAGATATTGAATCACAACACATCTCTGTCTCTTGGCAACACAGAAAATATTGAATCACAACACATCATTACCTACTGGCAACACACGAAAACTTATTGTATAAACAACTGGTATTTACACAAAGCATTCAGCGCTTTTAGATAAAAAAAAAAAAAAAAAAAACGCGATTAACCGAGAAAATGGTTCAGATATAGTGTCGAGTGTCACCATCAGGGCAGTGATGGTGACACTCGACACACCTGACTCGTGAAGCACCAGGATAAGATGATGGTGAGCGAGAGGGATAATGAGGTGGAAGGCAGGGATTAGATTTTTTCAGTCGAAGTGGCTTGTTTATTGTGCACCTCATATCCATGCTGTGGATGGTAGTGGCTTGTTTATTGTGCACCTCATATCCATGCTGTGGATGGTAGTGGCTTGTTTATTGTGCACCTCATATCCATGCTGTGGATGGTAGTGGCTTGTTTATTGTGCACCTCATATCCATGCTGTGGATGGTAGTGGCTTGTTTATTGTGCACCTCATATCCATGCTGTGGATGGTAGTGGCTTGTTTATTGTGCACCTCATATCCATGCTGTGGACGGTAGTGGCTTGTTTATTGTGCATCTCATATCCATGCTGTGGACGGTAGTGGCTTGTTTATTGTGCACCTCATATCCATGCTGTGGATGGTAGTGGCTTGTTTATTGTGCACCTCATATCCATGCTGTGGACGGTAGTGGCTTGTTTATTGTGCACCTCATATCCATGCTGTGGATGGTAGTGGCTTGTTTATTGTGCACCTCATATCCATGCTGTGGATGGTAGTGGCTTGTTTATTGTGCACCTCATATACATGCTGTGGATGGTAGTGGCTTGTTTATTGTGCACCTCATATACATGCTGTGGATGGTAGTGGCTTGTTTATTGTGCACCTCATATCCATGCTGTGGATGGTAGTGGCTTGTTTATTGTGCACCTCATATCCATGCTGTGGACGGTAGTGGCTTGTTTATTGTGCATCTCATATCCATGCTGTGGACGGTAGTGGCTTGTTTATTGTGCACCTCATATCCATGCTGTGGATGGTAGTGGCTTGTTTATTATGCACCTCATATCCATGTTGTGGATGGTAGTGGCTTGCTTATTGTGCACCTCATATCCATGCTGTGGACGGTAGTGGCTTGTTTATTGGCCATCCATGCTGTGGATGTAGTGGCTTGTTTATGCACCTCATATCCATGTTGTGGATGGTATGCGCTATTTGCACCTCATCTATGCTGTGGATGGTAGTGGCTTATTGGTGTTTATTTGCACCCACATCTTGGATGGTACAGCAGCACCACCACCGCCACCAGCACCACCAGCAGCAGCACCACCAGCAGCAGCAGTAGCAGCAGCACCACCAGCAGCACCAACACCAGCAGCAGCACCACCACCAGCAGCAGCACCACCACCAGCAGCACTACCACCAGCAGCACCACCACCACCAGCAGCACCACCACCAGCAGCACCACCAGCACCATCACCAGGGAAGTGTTGGGTAGAAGGGAGAGTTATATCAACAAGACCAAGTCATATAAGTGGTTAAGAAAAACCCGACAAGTTAAAGACTGAAACACTTGTGCAACACTTATGCAACACTTCAAAATCTTTATTGTGGAAACGTTTATCCAGCCAGTGGCTTCTTCAGTCCAATACAGAGAAGAACGGTGGAAGATGCGGAGGAGTTTGAGGTAATCAGTCCATCAGCCTCCAGGCTAAGGGACTGATTACCTCATTCTCCTCCTCATCTTCGACTCTTCTACTCTGTACTGGACTGACGAAGCCAATGGCTGGAGGAAACGTTTCCTCAATAAAGATTCTCACGTGTTGCACATGTGGCAGAGTCTTCAACACCCCGTGTGACCTACAGTAACACGTGGTGTCTGAGGAGAGCATATGTGGCAGGCTGGAGCAAGCTGCTTGGGTCCGTTTACTTGGTTTCAAATCTATCGACTGCACGAGGGTCAGGCTGCATATCACCTGTACACCATCAGTCAAGAATATTTTAGTCCCTAAAATAGGAGTATTAATATTTTTACACACAACTCTTGATGTATATACACTGTGATATAAACACCTTAGTGTATATACATACACATACAAACACCTGGAAGTATATACACTAAGACATACACATCTCAGTGTGTATAACCCACAGCTCAGTGATGAAGGGGAAATAATTTTATAAGAGAAATCTTAATTATAGTTATTTACAGCAATAAACCCGTATGAGGACTGGTGAAGGCTTCTTTGATATACCTTTGGTGAGTTTCCAGAGTTTTTTCCACTCCCGGAGCCCGGCCATGGGCAGCCTTGTCTGGTGCTAGACTGGTCAACCAGGCTGTTGCAGCTCGTGGCCCGCTGCCCCACATATCCATAATTGTTCTATCCTCTCTATATGTCCAAACCATCTCAATAACCCCTCCTCAGCCCTCTGGATAATAGTTTTGGTAATCCCACACCTCCTCCTAATCTCCAAACTACGGATTCTCTGCATTATATTCATAAAAGTTCCTTAATAATGTGAGAAGTCACGAAAGCTCTTGGAATTTCGCTATTTTTTCATAGTGGTTGTTTTGCATTATCATGTATCTCTCCTCCGCTCTAGTGAGAACATATTTAACATTTTAAGGCATTCCCAGTAATCTTAAATGCTTTACTGGCTCTATGTAGGCTATAAATTATCCCTGTATGTGTTCCAACTCTGCTATATCTCCTGCCCTGGACGGGGCCGTCAACACTGTCCTCCATAATCGTGAACTACTGTCTGAGTGGACAGGCTATGCAAAGAAATAACAGAGGATTTGTTCTCCTCAAGTTCATAACATGTGCAGCTGGTCTGGAAAGATCAATTTTATATGAGAGTCGACCTGGCACAGTGCCATGGACGAAGCTGTATTTGTAAATACAAATGCAGAAATTTCTGTATTTATATTTCATTTGCATTGGGAAAGAAATTAAGGTTGCGTATTTGTATTTAATTTGTAAATCATGCTAGTATTTGCTTCAAATACAATACAAATACACTACCTAATTACTTATCTGAAATCTGGTGACCTCTACCTTGGTCAAATTTTAATTTGGTAACTGCCGTAGCTTGGTTGACAGCGCACTCAGCTGTCCGTGGTTCTATCCCCGGTACGGGTGGAAGCATCGGACGTGTTTCCATACACCTGTTGTGCCTGTTCATCCAGCAGTAATTAGGAACCTGGGTGTTAGCTAATTGGGTCGCATCCTGGGGACAAAATTAAGTTGCCCGAAATGTTCTGCACAACCAAGGGACTTTCTATATGAGGTCAGTGGTCATGAGAGAGAATTCTGTCCTAAGCTGTCTGGGGGATCAGTGTGGAGGGTTATAGAGCACCATGGCTGCTCATATAGTGTATTAGAATCTCAGGTTAAAGTGTTGAAGAAGGTTCTACTTCTCCAAGAGAAAAATAGGAGGCTGTAAAATTTGCCTAAATGGATTTGTGAGCGAGTGTGAGATGGGTGGAGTTGGAGAGGGGAAAAAGGTTAGAAGCAGTTAGTTGGAGAGTGGCAGCAGCTTCAAGTGGGAAGTGGTTCCCAGTACAGGTAGAAGCATCATGATAAGGAAGGTTAATAGAGAAGATTTGAAGGTAGGAAATCGATTCTCTGTTCTCCAGGACGAGTGTACTTCAGTGGTTAGTGAGGTTAAAGGTACCACTGACTCCCCTGCTAATCATGGTAAGAACATTCTGGTTGTGGAAGACTCTCAGGTAAGATATATGGACCGTGCTTTATGTAACAGAAATAGGAAGGTGAGACAGAGGGTATGTTTACCAGGAGCTGGTGTTGATGACATAGTCAGCAGGTTAGATAATATCATGTCAGGTAATGGGAACAAGCCTGTTATCTGTCTTAGTGCTGGGTGGAAATTATATTGGGAAGGATAGGAGAGAGGAGCTACTAGATAAGTACAGATAGGCTATAAAAATAATTAGGTTTAAGGGAGGGGTCCCAATCATAAGTAGTATCTTGCCTAGAAGGAGAGTGGGCAATGAATGTCTAGGCAATTGGTGTAAATTGCTGGTTAGACAGGTACTGCAAGGAACTTGCAATCCCATTCATTGATAACTGGGACAATTTCTATGGCAAACATTGATATGTATGCAAGGGATGGGGTACATCTCTCTGGGCAGGGGTGAGAGCATTAGGCAGCTTGATCGAGGGGGCCACTGCTGACTTGTCCAGGATTTTAAACTGATAGAATATAGAGGTATGAGTGTGTGTGGGAAACAATTAGGTTGCAGCACTAGGGTTGAAAACAGTAGATATTACCAGGATACCTCAGGGATATGTGTAAAAGATATTCATAATAAAGTTGCTAGTAGAGGCAAAGCAGCTGGTCAACAAAGAGAGACAGTAGAGGGCAGCGAGTGACTAGCTCCCTTAAGGTTTACTATACTAATAGTAGGAGTTTAAGAAATAAGATAGATGAGCTAAGATTAATCGCATGTGCAGATAACATAGATATTATTGCTATAATGGAGACCTGGTTCAACCTGAAAGATAGAGAAATGCCTTCTGAGTGCAGCATACAAGGATACAAACTATTCCACACTGATAGGGTCAACAGGAAGGGTGGTGGAGTGGCCATGTATGTCAGAGATAATTTCAATTGTTGCATTAGAAAAGATATCAGATTAGAAGCGTTGGACCCAGAATCTATTTGTCTACAGTTTCTTGAGGGTCGTGAAAAAATAATTATCGGTGTAATTTATAGGCCCCAAAACCTTCATAGGGAGAGCAGTAAGCTTCTATGGGACAAAATTCATAAGGCATCTAAATATGAAAATGTTGTGTTAAAGGGAGATTTTAAATTTAGATAAATTGATTGGAACAATGTGACAGGTAATCTGGAGACCAGCTACTTTCTTGATACGATTCAAGATTGCTTTTTAAAACAATATGTGACATAACCAACTAGAGGAAATAACCTACTTGACTTGGTTCTTGCGAACAAGGAATCACTAATTAATAATCTTGAGGTTAATGATGAGTTTGGGGAATGCAATCACAAAACACTCAGTTTCAATATATCATGGAATTACCCTAATAATTACAATCAAGTCTCTGTCCCTGATGTCCGCTTGGCCGATTTCACAGGACTGCGAAATTACCTGGGTGGGTTGAACTGGAATGACCTGACTATGTGTCAGGTAGGTGATGATTTCCAATATGACGATTTTCAAAGGATAGTTTTAGCTGCATAGACAACTTATGATCAAAACAGAAATTAGATCAAGTAAAAATTATCCAAAATCCATAAACAATAGATTAAAACACCTCATTGGTCAAAAGAGAGGCATTTACAGGCGAATCAAAATAGAAGAGGGGTACTTAAGAAATCAATATATTCAAATAAAGCGTGAAATAAAAAAGGGAATAAGAAAAGCAAAAAGAGATTATGAGGTTAAAGTCACAAGGGATTTGAAGAGTAAACCCAAAACGTTTCTCTCAGGTATACAGAAGTAAGATTAGGGAGAAGATAGACCCTCTCAAAAGTCACTCAGGTCAGCTCACCAACAGTGATAAGGAAATGTGTAGAATTTTTAACACTTATTTCCTCTCAGTTTTTACGCAGGAAGATACATATTCCAGAAATAATAAATTATGTTGAACTGGACGTTAAGTCATGCATGATCCAAATCACTAGTGACATGGTTCTCAGACAAATAGATAAATTAAAATCTAACAAATCCCCGGTCCCTGATGAACTATTCACAAGGTTTTTAAAGGAATGTCAGGAGGAACTTAGTGAACCTTCAGCCAGCAAATGTGATACCTACCTACAAAGCAGGTGACAGGTCCTTAGCTTCAAACTACAGACCAATAAGCCTAACCTCTATAGTGAGAAAATTGATGGAATCTATAATTGCCGAGGCTATTCATAGCCACCTCGAAAGACATAAATTGATTAATGAACCTCAGCACTGGGTGTTCCTGCCTTACGAACTTACTAACTTTTTTTACTATGGTATTTGATGAGGTAGATCATGGTAATGAATATAATATTTTGCATATGGACTTCCGTAAAGCATCTGACAGAGTCACACATCGGAGACTATTGAGGAAAGTCGAGGCACACGGAATAGGAGATTTTTTTTCCTGGATAGAGGCGTGGCTGACAGATAGGCAACAGAGAGTTATTATGAGTTTGCATAAATGGGGAGAAATCAGAGTGGGGAAGCATCACAAGCAGTGTTCCACAGGGGTCAGTGTTGGGCCGTCGAATTCAGTCTGAGGACACTAGAGTGCTCCAGGAAGATCTGAATAGACTGGTGCAGATGCAGTTCAACATAGACAAATGCAAAGTTCTAAGCGTTGGAAAGGTAAATAACCACGATACTTATAAACTAAATAACGTAAATCTTAATATCTCTGATTGCAAAAACGATTTGGGAGTTCTGGTTATCAGTAATCTAAAGCCAAGACAACAGCATTTATGTATTTGAAATAAAGCTAATAGAATTCTTGGCTTCATATGAAGATTGAGACACATATGCAACATATGGGAATCTTTATAAATGAAACGTTTCGCCACACAGTGGCTTCATCAGTCCAATACAAAACAGAAAGGTGTAAGGAGAGGAGCTTGAGGTAATCAGTCCCTCAGCCTGAGTCGATGTGTTCAGTCCATCAATCTTGTAGAAAGTACAGCATAGAGCCGTAGAAGTGGCTTATATACTGACTAAAGTATATAAGCCACTTCTACGGCTCTATGCTGAATTATCCCTACTATCATACATCCATTCAATGCTTTGTGGTCGCTTGTGCCGAGTTCCTGTTATTTCTAACTTATTAACAAGGGTTTCCTTGTTTGCCAGAACCAAGTCAAGTAGGTTATTTCCCCTTGTAGGTTCTGTCACAAACTGCTTCAAAAAACAATCCTGAACTACTTCTAAAAAGTCGTTAGATTCTAAATTACCTGTCAAGAAATTTCAATCAATCTGACTAAAGTTAAAGTCCCCTAGAATTACTACGTTATCATGCCTTGTGGCCTTAACAATTTCCTCCCAAAGTGGTCTCCCTTGTTCTCTATCTAAGTTTGGAGGACGATATATCACGCCTAAAATCAATTTTTCACACCCCTCTGAAAATTCTATCCAGACTCTCTATGTATTATTTCAGACTTTATACCCGTTTTTATGCAATAATTTAAATGATCCCGGACATAGAGTGCCACCCCCCTCCTTCCCGATACTTCTGTCTACTTGGAACAATTTAAAACCCTGAATGTGACATTCGGCAGGCATGTCCCGATTTTTCATATTAAACCACGTCTCAGTTATTGCAAAAACATCAATATTACCTTCACTTGCAACTAATCTCAATTCGTCCATCTTATTTCTCGCACTACGACTATTAGTATAAAAAATATTCAGAAAACCTCCCTTCTCTTTACTCTTCTTGTTCATTTCTGTTTTTCCACTATACCTGTTGCTGTCCTTGTCACCTAGTGCCACTGGCTTTCCAATTTCCACCTTATTCTGCCTACTACTAGTTCTCCTAGAATTACTACACTGAGACTTCACTGTTTTCCCCCCATAACCCATACCACTAACTTGTTCTAGTTTAAAGCCCTAACAGCTCCCTCCACTGCAGTTGCCAGTGCCCCCACCCCAGACCTAGATAGGTGAACCCATCCCTGGCATACATGTCATTTCTGCCATAGAAGAGGTCCCAGTTGTCAATGAATGTTACTGCATTTTTCTTACAGTATTTGTCGAGCCGGCAATTGACACCAATTGCCCTGGACAACCATTCATTTCCAACTCCTCTCCTTGGCAAAATACCACATATGACAGGGTTCCCACCCTTCTTCCTAATTCTGTCTATTGCTGACCTATAGCTGTTAATCAGCTCCTCACTCCTACGTCTGCCAACATCGTTGCCTCCAGCACTGAGACAGATAATAGGATTGCTCCCATTACCTCTCATGATGTCGTCCAGACGGCTAACAATATCCTTCATCCCAGCCCCAGGATAACACCCCCTCTGCCTCCTATTCCTATCCTTAAGATAAAATGCCCTATCCATAAACCTAATCTGACTGTGCTAAAAAATATCCAACCAAGACAGGACTCGCAGCAATGGCTTAAAGTTGGAAACATTTAGATTAAGAAAAGATATAGTAAAGCACTGGCTTGGTAACAGAGTGGTGGATGAGTGGTATAGACTCCCGAGTACCGTCATTGAAGCTAAAATCTTGTATAGTTTTAAAAATAGGTTAGATAATTACATAAGTGGGTGTGAGTTAGACCTGCATCGCATGGGCCAGTAGGCCTGCTGCAGTGCTCCTTCTTTCTTATATTATGTTTTTATTATGTCTTTGATGTCAGCTATTGTCTGTATAAGTTGTTTCATGTTCTTGTAGAAATAAAGAATATTATTATATTATTTAATATTTAAGTTGGTAATACTGTCTGGAAGTCTGAGCCTGTACTGAAGTCGGGTCTCTCTCCGTCATGTTGGTCAAGGGCTGAACCTGTACTGAAGTCGGGTCTCTCTCCGTCATGTTGGTCAAGGGCTGAGCCTGTACTGAAGTCGGGTCTCTCTCCGCATGTTGGTCAAGGGCTGAGCCTGTACTGAAGTCGGGTCTCTCTCCGTCATGTTGGTCAAGGGCTGAGCCTGTACTGAAGTCGGGTCTCTCTCCGTCATGTTGGTCAAGGGCTGAGCCTGTACTGAAGTCGGGTCTCTCTCCGCCATGTTGGTCAAGGGCTGAGCCTGTACTGAAGTCGGGTCTCTCTCCGTCATGTTGGTCAAGGGCTGAGCCTGTACTGAAGTCGGGTCTCTCTCCGCCATGTTGGTCAAGGGCTGAGCCTGTACTGAAGTCGGGTCTCTCTCCGCCATGTTGGTCGTCAAGAAATACATAATATAACGAAAACAATGCCATCGTAGTATTCAGGTGGTTCAGTGTTTGTTCACATTTAAGAACATAAGAAAGAACACTGCAGCAGGTCTACTGGCCCATGCGAGGCAGGTTCAGATCGCCTACCGGCCTATGCCACTGACCCAACTTAGTCAGGTCCAGGTTACATCCACTTAAGGGAGAAGCACGGAGTCTGACCTAGTAGCACAAGCTAGTCAGGTCCAACTCACACCCACCCACACCCACTCATGTATTTATCCAACCTATTTTTAAAACTACACAACGTCTTAGCATCTATGACGGTACTCGGGAGTTTGTTCCACTCATCCACAACTCTATTACCAAACCAATGCTTTCCTATATCTTTCCTGAATCTGAACTTTTCCAACTTGAAACCATTGCTGTGAGTCCTGTCTATGCTAGATATTTTTAGCACGCTATTTACATCCCCTTTATTTATTCCTGTTTTCCATTTATACACCTCAATCATATCTCCCCTAATTCTACGCCTTTCTAGAGAGTGCAGATTCAGGGCCTCAGTCTATCCTCATAGGGAAGATTTCTGATACATGGGATTAACTTTGTCATCCTCCTTTGTACGTTTTCCAGTGCAGTACAGTATAGTGCAGTGTAGTATAGTGCAGTGTAGTATAGTGTAGTATAGTGCAGTGTAGTATAGTGGTGTAGTATAGTGCAGTGTAGTATAGTGCAGTGTAGTATAGTGCAGTGTAGTGCAGTGCAGTGTAGTGCAGTACAGTATAGTGCAGTGTAGTATAGTGCAGTGTAGTATAGTGCAGTGTAGTATAGTGTAGTATAGTGCAGTGTAGTATAGTGGTGTAGTATAGTGCAGTACAGTATAGTGCAGTGTAGTATAGTGCAGTGTAGTATAGTGTAGTATAGTGCAGTGTAGTATAGTGGTGTAGTATAGTGCAGTGTAGTATAGTGCAGTGTAGTATAGTGTAGTATAGTGCAGTGTAGTATAGTGGTGTAGTATAGTGCAGTGTAGTATAGTGCAGTGTAGTATAGTGCAGTGTAGTGCAGTGCAGTGTAGTGCAGTACAGTATAGTGCAGTGTAGTATAGTGCAGTGTAGTATAGTGCAGTGTAGTATAGAGCAATGTAAAGTAGTGCACTGTGTAGTAAAGTGTAGTATAGTGCAGTACAGTATAGTGCAGTGTAGTATAGTGCAATGTGGTGAAGTGTAGTATAGTGCAGTATAGTGTAGTGCAGTGAAGTGTAGTATAGTGCAGTGTAGCATAGTACAGTATAGTGTAGTGCAGTGTAGTAGTGCAGTGTAGTATAGTGCAATGTAATGCAGTGCACTGTGTAGTATAGTGTAGTGCAATGTAGTATAGTGCAGTACAGTATAGTGAAGTGTAGTATTGTGCAATGTAGTGTAGTGTAGTATAGCGCAGCCTAGCATAGTGCAGTGTAGTATAATGCAGTGTAATGTAGTGCACTGTGCAGTATAGTGTAGTATAGTGCAGTGTAGTATAGTGCAGTGTAATGTAGTGCACTGTGCAGTATAGTGTAGTATAGTGCAGTGTAGTATAGTGCAGTGCAGTATAGTGCAGTGTAGTATAGTGCAATGTAATGTAGTGCACTGTGCAGTATAGTGTAGTATAGTGCAGTGCAGTATAGTGCAGTGTAGTATAGTGCAATGTAATGTAGTGCACTGTGCAGTATAGTGTAGTATAGTGCAGTGTAGTATAGTGCAGTGCAGTATAGTGCAGTGTAGTATAGTGCAGTGTAGTATAGTGCAGTGTAGTATAGTGCAATGTAATGTAGTGCACTGTGCAGTATAGTGCAGTGTAGTATAGTGCAGTGTAGTATAGTGCAATGTAATGTAGTGCACTGTGCAGTATAGTGCAGTGTAGTATAGTGCAGTGCAGTATAGTTCAGTGTAGTATAGTGCAGTGCAGTATAGTGCAGTGTAGTATAGTACAATGTAATGTAGTGCACTGTGCAGTATAGTGCAGTGTAGTATAATGAACTACAGTAAAGTGCAGTGTAGAATAGTGCAGTGCCGTATAGCGTAGTGTAGTTTAGTATAGTGCAATGTAATGTAGTGTACTGTATACAGTGTAGTATAGTGCAGCTCAGTTTAGTGTAGTATAGTGCAGTGTAGTGTAGCTCAGTTTAGTGTAATGCAGTATAGTGTAGTATAGTGCAGTGTAGTGCATTGTAGTATAGTGCAGTGTAGTATAGTGCAGTGCACTGTGTACTGTAGTGTAATGCAGTGTAGTACAGTGCACTGCAGTGTAGTACAGTGTAATGTAGTGCACTGCAGTGTAGTACAGTGTAATGTAGTGCACTGCAGTGTAGTACAGTGCACTGCAGTGTAGTACAGTGCACTGCAGTGTAGTACAGTGTAATGTAGTGCACTGCAGCGTAGTACAGTGTAATGTAGTGCACTGCAGTGTAGTACAGTGTAATGTAGTGCACTGCAGTGTAGTACAGTGTAATGTAGTGCACTGCAGTGTAGTACAGTGTAATGTAGTGCACTGCAGTGTAGTACAGTGTAAGTAGCACGCAGTGTACAGTGTAATGTAGTGCACTGCAGTGTAGTACAGTGTAATGTAGTGCACTGCAGTGTAGTACAGTGTAATGTAGTGCACTGCAGTGTAGTACAGTGCACTGCAGTGTAGTAGTGTAATGTAGTGCACTGCAGTGTAGTACAGTGTACTGCAGTGTAGTACAGTGTACTGCAGTGTAGTACAGTGTACTGCAGTGTAGTACAGTGTAATGTAGTGCACTGCAGTGTAGTACAGTGTACTGCAGTGTAGTACAGTGTACTGCAGTGTAGTACAGTGTAATGTAGTGCACTGCAGTGTAGTACAGTGCACTGCAGTGTAGTAGTGTAATGTAGTGCACTGCAGTGTAGTACAGTGTACTGCAGTGTAGTACAGTGTACTGCAGTGTAGTACAGTGTACTGCAGTGTAGTACAGTGTAGTACAGTGCACTGCAGTGTAGTACAGTGCACTGCAGTGTGGGAAGAGTCAAGTGTAAGGAGCTTGGAGCGTGGGAGCATCACTGAGGGGGGTAGTGGATGCTGGTGTCTTGCTGGGTGGCTGGCTGGGTGGCTGGCTGGGTGGCTGGCTGGGTGGCTGGGTCCTGGGTAGGTTGGTTGATGGGTGGGTGGTGGCGGGTGGGTTTCTAAGGGGAACAGTGAGTGGGCGGAGATGGGGTGAGTGGGGGAACAGCGACATCGATCCCTCACTGCAATCCCCGCAAGTCATGTGGGCGTGTGGGCGGGTGGGCGGCGGTAACTTACGAGCATTTGTGCACAAGTGCTGATGACCACCTTGGACAGTGTGTGTACTCACTTAGTAGTGGTTGCAGGGGTCGATTCACAGCTCCTGGCCCCGCCTCTTCACTGGCCGCTACTCGGTCACTCTTCCCGCTCCATGAGCTTTATCATACCTCTTCTTAAAGCTATGTATGGATCCTGCCTCCACTACATCACTTCCCAGACTATTCCACTTCCTGACAACTCTATGACTGAAGAAATACTTCCTAACATCCCTGAGTCTTCAACTTTCAACTGTGTCCCCTTGTTGCTGTGTCCCATCTCTAGAACATTCTGTCTCTGTCCACCTTGTCAATTCCTCTCAGTATTTTATATGTCGTTATCATGTCCCCCCTATCTCTCCTGTCCTCCAGTGTCGTCAGGTTGATTTCCCTTAACCTCTCCTCGTAGGACATGCTCCTTAGCTCCGGGACTAGTCTATATATATATATAATGGTTTCCGCAAACACGGTAGCTGCCCGGGTTCAGGACGTCCTCCTGTGGAGAGTGATGACCCAGAGCCACTTCAGGCACCTGAACCCACCCCTTTCAGATCTCATCTCATCAGATAATATCTTGGAAGCAATTAAAGCAACAGGTACCAGGACACTCACAAAGCAGCCCGTCCACATGCAGCTGGGAAACTTACGGACATCTTAATAAAAGTAAACGATGGTTCTGCTATCCTAAATGCTCCACCAACCATCAAGACATGGCACAACTTGCTACTTTTTGGTAATGTCTGCTTAGCTGTGCCGGAAAGAAGGGGAAAGAGGCTAGCCTCAATGATCATTAAATTCTTAAGAGACTTTCCTAGAGCTGATAACCTCATTCACCTTCCCCATCAACACAAAAATGGGAGAGGCAGAACCCCCACTCACTCCACTGACGGTGAAAAAATCAGAGTCCAAGTGAGCAAGAAAATTGAAGAGGGCAACACCTTGGGAGCAATCAGAATTATCACCAGTGAAGATACAGTTGCCCCCAGGGATGCTGACACTGCTGAAGCACTTAGAGGAAAGCACCCTGCCAGGGAAACCAGGAGCACCAACAGTTCCAACACCTCTGTCCCCACTGTGGAACCATTGCTTGTGCAAGACTCGGACATTTACAAATCAATAATGTCATTCCCGTCCGGCTCTGCTGGGGGTTACACTGGAATAAGGCCACAGCATTTAAAGGAAATGGTTAATCCAGTTATCTGGGAGATTGCAGAGACACTGCTTTCAGTGTGGTAGTGGTGAGGGATGATGGTGGTGGTGAGGGTTAATGGTGGTGGTGAGGGTTGATGGTAATGGTGAGGGTTGATGGTAGTGGTGAGGGTTGATGGTAGTGATGAGGGTTGATGGTAGAGATGAGGGTTGGTGGTAGTGGTGAGGGTTAATGGTGGTGGTGAGGGTTGATGGAAGTGGTGATGGTTGATGGTAGTGGTGAGGGTTGATGGTAGTGGTGAGGGTTGATTGTAGTGGTGAGGGTTGATGGTAGTGGTGAGGGTTGATGGTAGTGGTGAGGGTTGATGGTTGTGGTGAGGGTTGATGGTTGTGGTGAGGGTTGATGGTAGTGGTGAGGGTTGATGGTAGTTGTTAAAGTTGATGGTTGTGGTGAGGGTTGATGGTTGTGGTGAGGGTTGATGGTAGTGGTGAGGGTTGATGGTAGTTGTTAAAGTTGATGGTAGTGGTTTAGTGATGAAGGGTTGATGGTAGTGGTGAGGGTTGATGGTAGTGGTGAAGGGTTGATGGTGGTGGTGAGGGTTGATGGTGGTGGTGAGGGTTGATGGTAGTGGTGAGGGTTGATGGTAGTGCTAAGAGTTCATGATAGTGGTGAGGGTTGATGGTAGTGGTGAAGGGTTGATGGTAGTGGTGAAGGGTTGATGGTGGTGATGAGGGTTGATGGTGGTGGTGGTGGTGAGGGTTGATGGTAGTGGTGAGGGTTCATGGTAGTGGTGAGGGTTCATGATAGTGGTGAGGGTTGATGGTAGTGAAGGGTTGATGGTGGTGGTGAGGGTTCATGGTGGTGAGGGTTGATGGTAGTGATGATGGTTGATGGTAATAGTGAAGGGTTGATGGTGGTGGTGAGGGTTGATGGTGGTGGTGAGGGTTGATGGTGGTGGTGAGGGTTGATGGTAGTGGTGAGGGTTGATGGTAGTGGTGAGGGTTGTTGGTAGTGGTGAGGGTTGATGGTAGTGGTGAGGGTTGATGGTAGTGGTTAAAGTTGATGGTAGTGGTGAAGGGTTGATGGTAGTGGTGAGGGTTGATGGTAGTGGTGAGGGTTGATGGTAGTGGTGAAGGTTGATGGTAGTGGTGAGGGTTGATGGTAGTGGTGAGGGTTGATGGTAGTGGTTAGAGTTGATGGTAGTGGTGAAGGGTTGATGGTAGTGGTGAGGGTTGATGGTAGTGGTTAGGGTTGATAGTAGTGGTGAGGGTTGATGGTGGTGGTGAGGGTTGATGGTGGTGGAGAGGGTTGATGGTAGTGGTGAGGGTTGATGGTAGTTGTGAGGGCTGATGGTAGTGGTGAGGGTTGATGGTAGTGGAGAGGGTTGATGGTAGTGATGAGGGTTGATGGTAGTGGTGAGGGTTGATGGTAGTGGTGAGGGTTGATGGTAGTTGTGAGGGCTGATGGTAGTGGTGAGGGTTGATGGTAGTGGAGAGGGTTGATGGTAGTGATGAGGGTTGATGGTAGTGGTGAGGGTTGATGGTAGTGGTGAGGGTTGATGGTAGTGGTGAGGGTTGATGGTAGTGGTGAGGGTTGATGGTAGTGGTTAGAGTTAATGGTAGTGGTGAAGGGTTGATGGTAGTGAGGGTTGATAGTAATGGTGAGGGTTAATGGTAGTGGTGAGGGTTGATGGTGGTGGTGAGGGTTGATGGTGGTGGTGAGGGTTGATGGTAGTAGTGAGGGTTGATGGTAGTGGTGAGGGTTGATGGTAGTGGTGAGGGTTGATGGAAGTGGTTAGAGTTGATGGTTGTGGTGAGGGTTGATGGTAGTGGTTAGGGTTGATGGTAGTGATGAGGGTTGATGGTAGTGGTGAGGGTTGATGGTAGTGGTTAGAGTTAATGGTAGTGGTGAAGGGTTGATGGTAGTGGTGAGGGTTGATGGTAGTGGTGAGGGTTGATGGTAGTGGTGAGGGTTGATGGTAGTGGTGAGGGTTGATGGTAGTGGTGAGAGTTGATGGTAGTGGTGAGGGTTGATGGTAGTGAGTTGAGGGTGTGAGTTGGTAGTGTGAGGGTTGATGGTAGTGTGGTGAGGGTTGGATTGGTAGTGGTGAGGTTGATGGTAGGTGGTTAGAGTTGATGGTAGTGGTGAGGGTTGATGGTAGTGGTGAGGGTTGATGGTAGTGGTGAGGGTTGATGGTAGTGGTAAGGGTTGATGGTGGTGGTGAGGGTTGATGGTGGTGGTGAGGGTTGATGGTAGTGGTGAGGGTTGATGGTAGTGGTGAGGATTGATGGTAGTGGTGAGGGTTGATGGTGGTGGTGAGGGTTGATGGTAGTGGTGAGGGTTGATGGCAGTGGTGAGGGTTGATGGTAGTGGTGAGGGTTGATGGTAGTGGTGAGGGTTGATAGTAGTGGTGAGGGGTTGATGATAGTGGTGAGGGTTGATGGTGGTGGTGGTTGATGGTAGACGACACTACTGTAGACCACACAACAGTAGTTAGTAGACGACACTATAGTAGTTAGTAGACGACACTACAATAGTTAGTAGACGACACTATAGTAGTTAGTAGATGACACTATAGTAGTAGATGACACTATAGTAGTTAGAGACACCTATAGCAAAGTAAGAGACGACACTATAGTAGTAGTAGACGACACTATAATAGTAGACGACACTATAGTAGTTAGAGACGACACTATAGTAGTTAGTAGACGACACTATAGTAGTTAGTAACGACACTATAGTAGTTAGTAGATGACACTATAGTAGTAGATGACACTATAGTAGTTAGAAGACGACACTATAGTAGTAAGTAGACGACACTATAGTGGTTAGTAGACGACACTATAATAGTTAGACGACACTATAGTAGTTAGTAGACGACACTATAGTAGTTAGTAGACGACACTATAGTAGTTAGTAGACGACACTATAGTAGTTAGTAGACGACACTATAGTAGTTAGTAGATGACACTATAGTAGTTAGTAGATGACACTATAGTAGTTAGAAGACGACACTATAATAGTAGACACTATAGTAGTAAGTAGACTACACTATAGTAGTTAGTAGACGACACTATAATAGTTAGACGACACTATAGTAGTTAGTAGACAACACTATAGTAGTTAGTAGACGACACTATAGTAGTTAGTAGACGACACTATAGTAGTTAGTAGACGACACTATAGTAGTTAGTAGACGACACTATAGTAGTTAGTAGACGACACTATAGTAGTTAGTAGACGACACTATAGTAGTTAGTAGATGACACTATATTAGTTAGTAGATGACACTATAGTAGTTAGAAGACGATACTATAATAGTAGACGACACTATAGTAGTAAGTAGAAGACACTACAGTAGTTAGCAGACGACACAATAGTGGTTAGACGACACTACAGTAGTTAGTAGACCACACAACAGTAGTTAGTAGATGACACAACAATAGTACATGACACCACATGGTATATGTATCTGGAAGAGGGTCCTCAAACACATGGTATATGTATCTCGTAGAGGGTCCTCAAGTACACATGTATCCGGGTTGGGGTCAAGCATTCAGCACTACTGTATACACCGGGAAGCATTAAACTCTTAAGGGTCTAATTGCTCCTGGAAAATGGGATGGGTGACGGGAATTAGATTTAACGTGAGGATATTAAAGACAGCTCTATTTTTTTGGATCAAAAGCCCCTCACTGTAGAAGGGGCTCACTTAAGGAGTAATTGACCTCACTAAAGGAGTAATTGACTTCACTGAAGGAGGTAATTGACCTCACTGAAGGAGGAGTAATTGACCTCACTGATGGAGGAGTAATTGACCTCAATGAAGGAGTAGTAATTGACCTCACTGAAGGAGGAGTAATTGACCTCACTGATGGAGGAGTAATTGACCTCACTGATGGAGGAGTAATTGACCTCACTGATGGAGGAGTAATTAACCTCACTGAAGGAGGAGTAATTGACCTCACTGATGGAGGAGTAATTGACCTCACTGATGGAGGAGTAATTGACCTCACTGATGGAGGAGTAATTGACCTCAGTAAAGGAAGAGTAATTGACCTCACTGAAGGAGTAATTGACCTCACTGATGGAGGAGTAATTGACCTCACTGGAGGAGTAATTGACCTTACTGAAGGAGTAGTAATTGACCTCACTGATGGAGGAGTAATTGACTTTACTGAAGGAGGAGTAATTGACCTCACTGAAGGAGTAATTGACCTCACTGATAGAGGAGTAATTGACCTTACTGAAGGAGTAATTGACCTCATTGATGGAGGAGTAATTGACCTCACTGATGGAGGAGTAATTGACCTCACTGAAGGAGTAATTGACCTCACTAAAGGAGTAATTGACCTCACTGAAGGAAGAGTAATTGACCTCAGTGAAGGAAGAGTAATTGACCTCAGTGAAGGAAGAGTAACTGACCTCAGTGAAGGAAGAGTAATTGACCTCACTGGAGGAGTAATTGACCTCACTGAAGGAAGAGTAATTGACCTCACTGAAGGAAGAGAAATTGACCTCACTGAAGATGAGTAACTGACCTCACTGAAGGAAGAGTAATTGACCTCACTGAAGGAAGAGTAATTGACCTCACTGAAGGAAGAGTAACTGACCTCACTGAAGGAAGAGTAACTGACCTCACTGAAGGTAGAGTAATTGACCTCACTGTAGGAAGAGTAATTGACCTCAGTGAAGGAAGAGTAACTGACCTCACTGAAGGAAGAGTAATTGACCTCACTGAAGGGGAGTAACTGACCTTACTGAAGGAAGAGTAATTGACCTCACTGAAGGAGTAATTGACCTCACTGATGGAGGAGTAATTGACCTCACTGAAGGAGGAGTAATTGACCTCACTGAAGTAGTAATTGACCTCACTGATGGAGGAGTAATTGACCTTACTGAAGGAGTAATTGACCTCACTGAAGGAGGAGTAATTGACCTCACTGATGGAGGAGTAATTGACCTTACTGAAGGAGGAGTAATTGACCTCACTGAAAGAGTAATTAACCTCACTAAAGGAGTAATTGACCTCACTAAAGGAGTAATTTACCTCACTGATGGAGGAGTAATTGACCTCACTAAAGGAGTAATTGACCTCACTGAAGGAGTAATTGACCTCACTGAAGGAGTAATTGACCTCACTGATGGAGGAGTAATTGACCTCACTGAAGGAGGAGTAATTGACCTCACTGAAGGAAGAGTAATTGACCTCAGTGAAGGAAGAGTAATTGACCTCACTGAAGGAAGAGTAATTGACCTCACTGAAGGAAGAGTAATTGACCTCACTGAAGGATGAGTAATTGACCTCACTGAAGGAAGAGTAACTGACCTCAGTGAAGGAAGAGTAACTGACCTCAGTGAAGGAAGAGTAATTGACCTCACTGAAGGAAGAGTAATTGACCTCACTGAAGGAAGAGTAATTGACCTCACTGAAGGAAGAGTAATTGACCTCACTGAAGGAAGAGTAATTGACCTCACTGAATGAAGAATAATTGACCTCACTGAAGAATGAGTAACTGACCTCACTGAAGGAAGAGTAATTGATCTCACTGAAGGAAGAGTAACTGACCTCACTGAAGGAAGAGTAATTGACCTCACTGAAGGGGAGTAAATGACCTCACTGAAGGAAGAGTAATTGACCTCACTGAAGGAAGAGTAACTGAGCCTTGAGGGTGTAAAGGGAGGGTGTAAAGGAGTTGGTATTTTCCATGTTTGGCCCTAGACGATGAAAGGAAAGTTTTGAGAGTAACTTAATGTATGGTTGAGTGCTGACATACCTTCACATGAAGCAACATATCATGAATAATGTTAATCATGTAACGATTATATCTCCAGAGAATTCAGTAAGGCATTGATTAGAATATTCAATAAGGTGCCATTAAGACTCGGTGTGGGGTGCCTGATATTCGAGCGAGGACTAGCGTTGAGGAGGCAGTCTTTGAGGCAGAAGAGCTGCCATATACCTTCACACACTGAGGCAGCATCACTGGGGACATGTGGAACGGCAACATGAAAGGCAGCCTTAAGATCAAGATGTCATGCTGCAGACATTGGGAAGTAGCGAGTGAATCCAGAACCACTGCCGGGTTCAGACACTCTTCTCCCATTCTAGAGTTCATAGGTTCGAATCTACAGCGTTATATGGTGAACACTCCTCCACTGCAGGGTGAGATATATGTGTGACACTCTTGTACAAATTCTAGTATCGTCTGCAAAGGATGATATGGTGCTATGATTTACGTCACTGTGTCAGATATGAGGATCAGGAAAAGGATGGGGACGGATACTGTGTTTAGGGAACAGAGTTTTTCACTGTGGCAACCTGTGACTTAACTCAGTTTACTATTATTCTTTGCTTTCTGTTGGTTAGAAAACTAAAAGTCTATCTTTCTTTTGTACGCACTGTATG
Organism: Cherax destructor; assembly: GCA_009830355.1. NCBI lineage: Eukaryota > Metazoa > Arthropoda > Malacostraca > Decapoda > Parastacidae > Cherax > Cherax destructor. The sequence continues at coordinate 6,589 of WNWK01021913.1, read as the reverse complement.
TGCTATTACACGTCACAGTAGTCTAGTAGTTGTGAGAGGCAGGAGCGACCTGGTCTAAACCCATGCTGGCCTGGGTTATACAGTTGTTGGGAATCCAAGTGGTTGGCGATCTTGCTTCTTAGAATCCTTGGAATCCTTAGAATCTTTGTTATTGCTTTACTGCCACCTTTGTGCAGTGGCGATATATCCACTGTTTGTAATGACAGTGGGATGACCCCCGTGTCTAGGCTCCTCCTCCATAGAATATTTAAAGCATGTGATGGTTTTTTTTTGCCGTTCATGATGAACGCAGAGTTCCACGAGTCTGGGCCTGGTATCAATGTTTTTTTTTATGTCTATTGGTATTAGAGTTATGTCAGAATTTATGAAGATATTGACAAGGTTTTGAGTGATTCATGAAGAATTTGCTCAGACTGTCACCCTTTAGTTAAGTAATAGTCTCATCAAACACACAGTGATATTTGAGTACTTCAGGCATTTCAAAGTCATCAAAGTTCCATACTGTTTGAGCAAGAACCCAATACTGGATGTGGTTTTTGTCCTGGATTTGATATATGAGAAAAAATATTTTGTATTCCTTTCAATTTCATTAATTGTTTTTAGCTCTCTCTGTCTCTCCTAGACTTTGTATGATTCAATCAACTTTAATATTTTCTATTTCCCAGTGCTTCCTTCTGCCATAGTCTAGTATTCTGAGAATCCTTCACCTGTAAAGGGAGTGTCTCCCTCTAGTGTACAACTCTTTCCTTGGATTAATGTGCCTTGAGTATACTGCTAATGCCACAGAATTGATCCATTGTAAACAATGATTCAGATCTATTTAAAATATCTCCTTAGTATATTTCGTTGGGGACACGATTTGCTTGATCCCAGTTGAAGTTCTTCTGGTTAAAGTTAAAAGAACCCTCATAACTATTTGTATTTTGCTGGTCAAGACGCCAGTGCATGCAGACTGTGATTCGAATTTTGTCTCTGATACTGTTATATATCGTTCCAGTCTTGCTGACCCCCTATTTGCTGGCTTAAGGAGAATTTATTACACAGTTTCAACAGCTCATTCGTGTGAGAATGTTCATCTGAGATGTCTCATGGCATTATCTCTGCTATTACATTATTTGCCATATACAGTGGTACCCCGGATTTCGTACAGCTCCCAACTCGAACAAGTGTATTTTTGTAAGTGCTTTTGTAAATGTATTTTTGGGGGTCTAAAAGGACTAATCTAATTTACATTCGTCCTTATGGGAACAAATTCGTTCGGTAACGGCACTCAAACAGCCTTAAGAACATAAGAATGGAGGAACACTGCAGAAGGCCTACTGGCCCATACAAGGCAGGACCTTATCAAAACCACCATTACCTAAGAATTTACTCCCGTACTCACGACACCAATCAAACCCAGCCCCTCCCACTCATATATTTGTCCAATCTCTTTTTAAAGCCACCCAAGGTCCTAGCCTCTATCACAGTACTCGGAAGATTGTTCCACGCATCTACAACTCTGTTCGAAAACCAGTACTTAACTATGTCCTTTCTAAATCTAAATTTATCCAGTTTAAATCCGTTATTTCTGGTTCTTACTTGGTTCGATATCCTCAGTATTTTATTAATATCTCCTTTGTTTATGCCCATCATCCACTTGTACACCTCGATGATATCTCCCCTCATTCTACGTCTCTCCAGAGAGTGGAGATTCAACGCTCTAAGTCTATCTTCATACGGGAGATTTCTTATACTGTAAATCATTTTAGTCATTCTTCTCTGTATGTTCTCCAATGAATCTATATCCATCCTTTATTTATTAATATTGGTAGAATTACCGACAATATGTTAAGTAAAAGGACAAATGCAACCAATGTGACACCCCACATTGGAACGAATTATTTACGAAATCCGGGGTACCACTGTACTTCCATTTTAAATGTTTTAAACTGTAATCATCAAACAGCAAGATCTTTGGGGCTGAGGTTGAAAGGTTTTCCAGACAGTATTCAAATTTTTCAATAGTTATTCCTTAAATGTTGGGAAGTTGTATCTGGCGGCTTATTACAAACACAATGACAAGGTTTTGGTTCTCAGTCTTTAGTGCCAAAACTTCAGCAACATGATTTGTGGTGTTACCTGGAATATACCTGGAGAGGGTTTGGGGGTCAACTCCCCCGCGACCCCGTCTGTGACCAGGCCTCATGGTGGATCAGGGCCTGATCAACCAGGTTGTTACTGTTGGCTGCACGCAAACCGACGTACGAACCACAGCTCGACTGGTCAGGTACTGACTTTAGGTGCCTGTCCAGTACCTTCTTGAAGACAACCAGGGGGTCTATTGGTAATCCCCCTTATGTATGCTGGGAGGCAGTTGAACAGTCTTGGCCCCCTGAAACTTATTGTGTTGCCTCTTATCGTGCTAGTGGCGCCCCTGCTTTTCACTGTTGCATCGTCTGCAGAGTTTAGTATCTTTTTTTGAAATGAACGACTGTGACATAGAAGTCAACCGTCCATTGTTGCCTATTCTTTCTGTCTCTTCTAAATACGTAAGTTGTACCCTTCTAAATACGTAAGTTGTACCCTTCTAAATACGTAAGTTGTACCCTTCTAAATACGTAAGTTGTACCCTTCTAAATACGTAAGTTGTACCCTTCTAAATACGTAAGTTGTACCCTTCTAAATACGTAAGTTGTACCCTAATATTCATATTTCGTCGTACCAGTGGCTTTTTGAGTCAACTGCAAGTATTGCAGTTGACTCTGCGAGGAGTCCACTGATAAAAGATATTTTATTGTTGGTGGATGATTTAAATTCTTGTATATTTGCAAAAAAAAAAAATGTATGGCTTGTTTGGGGGATTATTTTATTACTTGTTTGGGGGATTATTTTATTGGCATTAAGGTTTGGAGTGAGGACCAAGCAGGCTCTGAGGTGGTGCAATATTTTTGTAATTTCGTGCCTTTTTTCCTGCTTCCTGGCATTAAAAATTCTCTTGTTATTGGATGGTTGGTTATATTTGTACCTCGTGGTCCCCTTCAGTCTGTCTTGTGGCTATATTTTTCCAGTACTGATGTTTAACACATTCCAGGGTGAAAAGTTTACAGGAGTTAGAACGACAGATTCCACTGGTCAGATCACCGAATATACCTAGTTGGATGAATCTTATTGAAGCTAGCTGGCCCAGTGGCTTACGCGACGGTCTGGAGTTTTAAGACTCTCTGACCGCGGGTTCGAACCCCACCCGTGGTATGGTTTGTTTGCAATCGTGTCATTACGATTTCGTGAGTCGTGGAACTTGTCTTAAGCATTCTACAGAGAGGGAGCATGGACACAGGTCATTACACATCACTAAAAACAACAGACATAGCCCCACTTCACAAAGGTGGCAGTGAAGCAATTGCAAAGAATTATAGACCGATATCACTAACGCCCCCAATCATAAAAATCTTTGAAAGGGTTCTAAGAAACAAGATCGCCACCCATTTAGATACCCATCAGTTGCACAACCCAGGGCAGCATGGGTTTAGAGCAGGTCGCTCCCAACTACTGGACCAGTATTACATGGTCTTGGACGCTCTGGAGGACAAACAAAATGCAGATGTAGTATACACAGAGAAGTGCGATCAGGGTGTAATAGCAACGCGTGATAAAGGAATAACAGGAAAAGTTGGTAGATGGATCTATAACTTCCTAACAAATACAACACAAAGATAAATAATAAACAGAGTAGAGTCAGAGGCGGCCACAGTGAAAAGCTCCGTTCCACAAGGTACACTACTCGCTCCCATCCTGTTCCCCATCCTCATATCTGACAGAGATGTAAGCCACAGCAGATGACACACAAATTTGTGTGACAGTGTCATCCATCGAAGACACTCCAAGTCTCCAAGCGGACATAAACCAAATCTTTAAATGGGCCGCAGAAAACAATATGAAGTTCAATGGAGACAAATTCCAATTACTCTGGTATGGAAACTAGAGGAAATTAAAACAGTATCGGGGTATAAAACAAATTCCAACCACACAATAGAGCGAACAACTATTGTGAAGGACCTGGGAGTGATAATGTCAGAGACAACATTGTCCATGCTGCCCTATCTAACATTTTTAATTTATCTCTTCAAACAGGTGTAGTGTCTGATATGTGGAAGATGGCTAATGTAATTCCTATTTTTAAAGCAGGGGACAAGTCACTACCGTCAAACTACCGCCCAATAAGCCTGACCTCAATTGTAGGCAAATTACTAGAGTCAATTATAGCTGATATTATTAGAAGCCATCTAGATAACCATAATTTGATTAATGATACCCAGCATGGATTCACGAGGGGCCGTTCCTGCCTATCTAATTTATTAACCTTCTTCAGTAAAGCTTTTGAGGCTGTTGATCACGATAAAGAATTCGATATTGTTTATTTAGACTTTAGTAAGGCTTTTGATAGAGTACCGCACCAGAGACTGTTAAAGAAAGTGGCAGCTCATGGCATTGGGGAAAAGTGCTGTCATGGATCGAGTCATGGCTCACCAATAGGAAGCAGAGAGTGTGCATAAATGGGGTTAAATCCGAATGGGGACTTGTAACAAGTGGTGTTCCACAGGGATCAGTCTTAGGCCCATTGTTATTTATAATATATATCAATGACCTTGATGAGGGAATTACTAGTGATATGAGCAAATTCGCCGACGACACGAAGATAGGTAGGATAATTGATTCAAACATAGATGTCATAGAACTTCAGGAAGATTTAGACAAACTTAATTCGTGGTCAGAAAAGTGGCAGATGCAGTTCAATGTAGATAAATGCAAGGTTCTGAAGCTCGGGAGTGTCTATAACCCAAGCACTTATAAGTTAAATAACGTAGAACTTAGCCATACAGATTGCGAGAAGGACTTGGGGGTGATGGTAAGCAGCAACCTTAAACCAAGACAGCAATGCCTAAGCGTACGTAATAAGGCAAATAGATTACTGGGATTTATATCAAGAAGTGTTAGCAACAGAAGTCCAGAGGTTATATTACAGCTTTATACATCATTAGTAAGGCCTCACCTAGATTACGCAGCTCAGTTCTGGTCTCCATATTACAGAATGGACATAAATTCGTTAGAAAACATTCAGCGTAGAATGACTAAATTAATACATAGCAATATAAATCTTCCTTACGAAGAAAGATTGAAGACCCTAAAATTACATTCACTTGTAAGACGTAGAATGAGGGGAGACATGATCGAGGTATACAAGTGTATTAATTTGTTCTTATGAGAACCCGCAATAATGGATTCAAGTTAGATAAGTTTAGATTTAAGAACATAAGAACATAAGAAAGGAGGAACACTGCAGCAGGCCTGTTGGCCCATACTAGGCAGGTCCTTCACAATCCGTCCCACTAACAGAATATTTGCTCAACCCAATTTTCAATGCTACCCAAGAAATAAGCTTTGACAATTCTACCCACTCATGCGCGAGTCCCACTCAAATCCAACCCCTCTCACTCATGAATTTATCCAACCTAAATTTAAAACTACCCAAGGTCCTTGCTTCAATAACCCTACTAGGCAGACTGTTCCACTCATCAACTACCCTATTTCCAAACCAATACTTTCCTATATCCTTTCTAAATCTAAACTTATCTAACTTGAATCCATTATTGCGGGTTCTCTCTTGAGAGATATCCTCAAGACCTTATTTATATCCCTTTGTTAATACCCATTTTCCACTTGTATACCTCGATCATGTCTCCCTCATTCTACGTCTTACAAGTGAATGTAATTTTAGGGTCTTCAATCTTTCTTCGTAAGGAAGATTTCTAATGCTATGTATTAATTTAGTCATTCTACGCTGAATGTTTTCTAACGAATTTATGTCCATTCTGTAATATGGAGACCAGAACTGAGCTGCGTAATCTAGGTGAGGCCTTACTAATGATGTATAAAGCTGTAATATAACCTCTGGACTTCTGTTGCTAACACTTCTTGATATAAATCCCAGTAATCTATTTGCCTTATTACGTACGCTTAGGCATTGCTGTCTTGGTTTAAGGTTGCTGCTTACCATCACCCCCAAGTCCTTCTCGCAATCTGTATGGCTAAGTTCTACGTTATTTAACTTATAAGTGCTTGGGTTATAGACACTCCCGAGCTTCAGAACCTTGCATTTATCTACATTGAACTGCATCTGCCACTTTTCTGACCACGAATTAAGTTTGTCTAAATCTTCCTGAAGTTCTATGACATCTATGTTTGAATCAATTATCCTACCTATCTTCGTGTCGTCGGCGAATTTGCTCATATCACTAGTAATTCCCTCATCAAGGTCATTGATATATATTATAAATAACAATGGGCCTAAGACTGATCCCTGTGGAACACCACTTGTTACAAGTCCCCATTCGGATTTAACCCCATTTATGCACACTCTCTGCTTCCTATTGGTGAGCCATGACTCGATCCATGACAGCACTTTTCCCCCAATGCCATGAGCTGCCACTTTCTTTAACAGTCTCTGGTGCGGTACTCTATCAAAAGCCTTACTAAAGTCTAAATAAACAATATCGAATTCTTTATCGTGATCAACAGCCTCAAAAGCTTTACTGAAGAAGGTTAATAA
>WNWK01021912.1:0-33407 GCA_009830355.1 Cherax destructor | reverse complement strand
GAACAAGGTATGTTGATGGTAATAATATAGCTCTGGGCTGCATTAAATATCATATAGCTGTGTAGGTAGGTGTACCTATGTAGCCCAGGCGGGCTACATCTACCAGCTACCTACACCTGACTTCCTACAAATACTAAATACTACTCACCTCTCATCCTACATTTAACTTCACGCCAAAGCTTCCCACGCTGTTTCTCAGTCATGTGCTCAGGCTTACCAGCATGTTCTGCTGTTGTTGTTCAGCTCAGTACGGCTATTTCAGAAAGTCAGAGGTGAGTTTGTGGTGATTTCTGCATCCAGTGTGAGTGTTTGTTTAAGACTACACATATTTTAAGGTAAATAATGAGTGTACTGTATGTGTATTTTATCTCTCTGGGGTGCTTTAAATATCGTATATTAAGTTTGGGATGGGGAGCCAGGGCTACCTACACCTGACTTTCTACAAATAAGTACTACTCACCTCTCACCCTACATTAAGATTACAAATATTTTAAGGTAAGTAATGAATGTACTGTGTATGTATTTTACTTTTAATGCCTAGTTCTATTACTAACTTAATATAAGTTAGTGTAAACTTGTTGTCTGGCATTTATATGTATTTATAAGAGGAAAAAATGGTGTTTGCTTTCTGGCGATGTCCGCTTTCCGGTGGTAGCCTGGAACTTAACCTGCCATATAAGTGGGGCCCAACTGTATTTGTTTTTACAGAATGGTACTTGTATGAGATAATTAAAGAGACATATGGAATGATCGGGATTCAAACCCACAATTAGGATTATCATCGTTGCCTTAGCTTATTGCACTACAAAGGGTCGTGTGGTGCACATATATGGTGCAGTTTATTATGGTAATGGGCTGGTAATTCCAAATTGTGGGCTTGGATCTTGCACATTTTATTGAACTGTTATTATAGTTTGGATTTTTGGTACATAGGAACACAGGTTATAGGTTTGTAGACAGCATCCACCCAGAGAGGTAGTACCGTCCTGCCAAATGAGTGTGAAACGGAAACCTGTAATTGTTTTACACAGTGGTAGGTTGCTGGTATCTTCTTTGTCTCATAAACATACAAGATAACAGGTACACCTTGCTGCTTCTGCTTACACGTGAATCACACTACACAGGCATGTACACGTACAGTGGACCCCAAGATTACGTCATTATTTCGTTCCAGAATGCTGTTCAAGTGCCGTTATCAAACGAATTTGTTCCCATAAGGAATAATGTAAATTAGATTAGCCCTTTTAGACCCCTAAAAATACAATTACAAAAGCACTTACAAAAATACACTTACATAATTGTTCGAGTTTGGAACAGTACGTAATCCGGGGGTCCACTGTATACACATCCATCTTATTTATTTCCCTTCATCTCCATGGGGAAGTGGAGAAGAATCCTTCCTTTCGTAAGCCCTGCATGTCATATGAGGCAGCTAAAATGCCAGGAGCAAGGGGCTAGTAACCCCTTCTTCTGTAAATTGCTAAATATAAAAAGAAGAAAAACTTTGATTCTTCTTTTTTGGGTCACCTGCCTCGGTGGGAGAACACAGGTTATCACTTTGTGTGAGGCAGTGATGAAAATATGAGTTAGCTGATTAAACACAGCAGAGAAGTTCTTTTTTTTTTTTTAACTTACCACTGTCTTCCACTGAGGTAGGTTAAACTCCCCCAAAAGAAAGATGAAATGTATTCACCTTCTCTCACTCAATCACTGTCTTGGCTACATGCATGCTGACATCATGGTTTAGATGGTCATCCAAACTGCATCATCCTCACTCCTCCTCCAGAGTGCATACACTGTACTTTTCACCTCTAGGACTAGAGTTCAGCTGACCGATTTTCCTGAATTTCCCTCATAAATGTTACCTTGTTCAGTTTTTATAGTTTTTATGTAGCAAAATTGAATATACGTGTATCAGCATAATCTGGAGTATACCTGGTGAGGGTTTCGGGGATCAACGCTCCCATAGCTGCCTTATTCTACATGATAGTTACATAACAGGAACAGAAGCTAGCTATGTTTTCCTTTCATATTTCATCTCACACAATGGATTTTATGGATAATGTTTAAATCTTTATTTCTAAGCTAAGAAACTTCCGTAGGGTATCCAGCATTCCATTAATAATAATAATAATACGTAATAATAATTTTATTTCAGCATGATACATGTTTGTACAAAGGAGTATAATAATTGGGAGTACATGCCAGAAGCCCCTTTATATGCAGAGCATTTTGGGCAAACTTAAGACTATCTTTAGATTAATAAGGCAATAACAGTTCAGTAATTTTGTACATATGGTCATTAGGTGAGTTACAATGAATACAAGAGAATTGAATATTCTATTAGTTCATGCTAGATGGATTTAATAAGTTTGGTAGAGAAGAATTACAGTTTTTAAGATTGAGACACTTATACAACATATTGGAATCTTTATTAGACCTACTTAACCCTTTCAGGGTCCAAGGGGGGTCTCCGAATCTCGTTCTCAGGGTCCATGAATTTCAAAAAAAAAAAAAAATTATTTTTTCTTATGAAATGATAGAGTTTTTTTTTCTAAATCTAATAGGCTAAAAAATACATTTTTGCGATCAATACTCACCGAGATATAGAGATTTGAAGTTGGCGAAAATGGAGCCGGTGACGGCAACATCGGCGACTGCCGGTCACCCGGTAATATTTTTTTTTCTTTCTTGGACTTGTTTTCTGATCGAATTTTGTTTTTTTTGTTGCAAATAACTTTTATGGCCTGTGAGACCAATATAAGTGCTGTTTTTCAAATATTCACTCACTATTTATTACACAATATTCACATGAAGTTTCTTTCACTAATTTGTTTACACAATGTATTTACAAATTTTTACAATAACAAATATTAGTTATTTATATTGTTCAATCATATATATACATACATAGAGTCACTGGACATGTTTCTAGAAGTTCTGCAGCCTGTGGAAGTCTCTGAAACATGGTTCCATGCACAGTGGTGTTTCACATTCCACACATAAAACGAGTGTCTTTGCGTTGTTGTGGGCGTTTTTGTATGTGCACAGACAAAACACCTCTTCTGAGCCTTTTCTTGCAAGCAGTAGCAGGCAGTTTTGTTAGGAAGTGTTCACCACCAAGCCTCAGACGAGAGGGTAGGTGTTGATGACTTGGTGTTGGGCGTGTTTCTATTGCAGGTGTTGCTCCTTGGTACTTGAATATTATTTGTCTGATGACAGACAAACAAAAATCGCCATATGGTGGTTTGTTTGTTTTCTTCAACTTATAGATATTATAAGTATTGAGCATGGTAATGTCCAGAATGTGAAAAAAGAGTTTTATGTACCACTTGTAACTCTTGCGAACACAATCAGCAAACCCAATTTGCATGTCACATTTGTCCACTAAGCGCATATTGAGAGTGTAGTCAATCACAGCTGCAGGTTTTAGAATGGGTTCATCGGTCTCTCTATTCACCCTGCCAGTGTCTGTCATTTCGTTAGGGTGAATAGATGACAACAGTGTGACATCTCGTTTGTCATGCCACCGAAATGCCATGATGTCATTGGCAGCAAACGCTGCACCTGACCCTCGAGGCCAGCATTGAACCTAGGCATTGCTACGATTCGCACTGTACCGCACACATCTGTCAAGTTCACTCGCAAAAATCACTGAGGGAGGGGCTTGTGTACCAGTTATCAGTATATAATATATGCCCCTTACCAAGATATGGTTCCATCATTGTTCTAACCACATCACCAGAGATACCCAATAACCTCCTGGTATCTTGCAATGTATAACTTCCGGTGTACACAATAATATCCAATACAATACCACTGGAGCAATCACAAAGCACAAACAACTTTATACCAAAGCGTTTCCTCTTGCTTGGTATATACTGCTTGAACGACAGTCTACCTTTGAACAGAATCAGTGACTCGTCAATAACAAGCTTCCTGAAGGGATAAAAATGCATATTGAATTTCTCTTTCAGATACAGAAACACATTTCTAATCTTATATAACCTATCGTTTCTGTCAGGGGTGGTTTTGTCTGAAAAGTGAAGCATCCTCAGCAGTAGCACAAATCGATTCACTGATATTATATCACTGAAACCTGGTGTTGCAATCAGGCGGTCTGTCGACCAGTATGATTTGACACTGTGCTTATAAACATGAGGCATAAGCATTATTGTGGCAAAGAACAAGTACATCTCAGCCACAGTTGTCTCTTTCCACCTGTTGAGGCGTGATGTTGGTGAAAGTATTGTGTTTGCCATGGTGTACTCGTAGTATCTGTTGCTTTCCCTGACAATAATATCCATCAGAGGTTCATCAAAGAATAATTCAAAGCATTCCAGTTCAGTGGCATTGTTCCCAAGTGGACACAATGGGCGTATTCCACATTGACTTTCATCAAACTGATGGGGACTGGGAATAAAATTGTCAGCTGCTTGCCAATCCCAGGTGCGGTCTGCTGGTGGGTACTGGATATTTACAGGTGGTTGTGGAGGTTGTGGAGGTTGTGGGGGTTGTGGGAGTGGAGGGGGTTTTGGGGGTTGGTGGGTGGGTGAGGGTTGCCTTGTTGTAGCTGAGCTGACTCAGCGGCGTCGGTGCCAGCATGGTCCACTGCTGGTGCCTCGCGCCTGGCACCACCACCACTACCACTAACAGATGCTTGCGCATTTCTCATTCCAATTGCAACGCTATCATTGTCATTTTCACTATCACTTCCTGTTGTACCCCACGGGATGTACTCCGAGATGTACTCCTTCCCTTGGAACAGCATATGGCACGCTACCAGAGCGCATATACCGTCGTATATACTGACGCTTCACTGGAGAATATTCCACACCACTCTCGCTACTGGAACTGTTTTGAAGAGCTTGGAGTTCATATTCACTATCACTATCATCACCATTGCTCACATCAGAGTCTGGGATATGAGTAAATAACAGTTTCCTCTTTCGTTCTGGTACAATTGAGCGTGAACAAGATGCCACAGCACCGGAGGTGGAGGGCTGAGGGTCGTCTGGGTTTTCCTCAATATTACCGGTATTATGATCATTAGTTTCGGTCACAACTGCCTCAAAACCTTGAAACTCATCACCACTGACACTCCCATCGGTGTTAGAACTGTCACTGGGGAACAAAAGAGTCCCAATTCGCCGAGGAGTGAGGAGTTTCTTACCGCCCGGCATGGTGAAAAATGTGTACTAACATGGCGTTCCCACAATGCACCACTGGCTCCCCGATTTTTTTCCTACTGCGCACACTGACCACGCAGACCCATTCTCTCAACACTAGGCCTACCAGCCATTTCACGCTAAATTTGAAGGCGCTAGAATTTATGCGTACTAGTACGTCAATAACCCCAGCGCGTAAGCCGTACTAGTACGTCAATAACCCTGAAAGGGTTAATAAAGATTCCCATATGTCGCATAAGTGTCTCAATCTTCAACTTGTCGGTTTTCAAAACCATTTATCAAAATTACAGTTTTGAATATTAACCTAAGGTGGACACAGTGGTATGATTAACATTTAAGGATTACAGATATTGAGAGTAAGTATATATTGATTATAATATTTTACCTATGTTCATGATATTGAGCAAATGCATGTAGTATAGTTTTTAAATATGTATTTATGATGGGCTGGGATAGGTTAAGGAGATAAGGTGTTTTTTAACTGTAATTTTAAAAATGTTAACTGAGTTAGTGGTTCTGGAGATTTCTGGTAGAGAGTTCCAGATTTTGGGTCCTTTTATGTACAGTGGACCCCCGAGTATCGTAATTAATCCGTTCCAGGAGCTAGTACTTAACACGAAGTTTACGAAATTTGAACCATTATTTCCCATAAGAAATAATGTAAATACAATTAATCCGTTCCACAAAAAAATATTCACATATAAAATAATTAAAAACAATATATATATATATATATATATATATATATATATATATATATATATATATATATATATATATATATATGTATATATGTATATGTATGTATGTATGTATGTATGTATGTATGTATGTATGTATGTATGTATATATGTATATATGTATGTATATATGTATGTATGTATGTATATATGTATATATGTATATATGTATATATATATATATATATGTATATATGTATATATATATGTATATATGTATATATATATATATATATATATATATATATATATATATATATATATATATATATAATAATAATAATAATTTTTATTTCAATGCATGTTACATACATACATACATACATACATACATACATACATTTACTTACCTTTATTGAAGAGTTGCAGGCATCTGGAAGATAGAGTAATGAGTATTGAAGGTCCTCTTGGGCATTTTCTTCCAAAACAGGCCTGTTTCATCACAATTAAACACTTGTTGGGGGAGGAATTCTTCAGCCTCTACGAAGGGAAATCCCCACTCCCTGCATGCCTGCTACACTCCCTGCATGAAAGCTACACTCCCTGCATGCCTGCTAAACTCCCTGCATGCCTGCTAAACTCCCTGCATCAATGCTAAACTCCCTGCATGCCTGCTACACTCCCTGAATGCCTGCTACACTCCCTGCATGAATGCTACACTCCCTGTATGCCTGCTACACTCCCTGCATGCCTGCTACACTCCCTGCATGAATGCTACACTCCCTGCATGAATGCTACACTCCCTGCATGAATGCTAAACTCCCTGCATGAATGCTACACTCCCTGCATACCTGCTAAACTCCCTGCATGGCTGCTACACTCCCTGCATGAATGCTAAACTCCCTGCATGAATGCTAAACTCCCTGCATGAATGCTACACTCCCTGCATACCTGCTAAACTCCCTGCATGGCTGCTACACTCCCTGCATGAATGCTAAACTCCCTGCATGAATGCTAAACTCCCTGCATGAATGCTAAACTCCCTGCATGAATGCTACACTCCCTGCATGAATGCTACACTCCCTGCATGCCTGCTAAACTCCCTGCATGCCTGCTACACTCCCTGCATGAATGCTACACTCCCTGCATGAATGCTACACTCCCTCCATGAATGCTACCACAGGGGTGCCACTAGGAAGCTTCTTTGGACCCATGGTGACTTATTTCACAGTGACAATCACTAAAGCACGAAAAAAAACACCAAATGTAGTGTGAATGTTTGAAAGAGCGCGCTAGGTAATGTTCTCTCAATGGTAAACAACGCTTCACTGGCGGCGTCCTGCGTCCCGCGCAGGCGCGGAGCAGGCGGACAGGTCTAATACGTTACGAAACACGAGCGGTTTTACGATTCTCGAAATCGTAAAAAGCTTACGAAACACGATGTTTACGAAGTAAGAACCTTACGAAACTCGGGGGTCCACTGTACATTGAGTTTTTGAAAAGATTTAGCCTGACACGGGAATGTCATAGAGATTTTTGTGCCTAGTATTGTGTCCATTGGTTCTATTGCAACTGTCAAGAAAGCGCTTCAAATCGGGATTTTTATTAGAATTGATTGTTCTGTAAATGTAGGTTGCATTGTAGTACAAGTGAATGTTTTGTATAGTGAGCAGGTTTAGGTTTTTGAAGAGTGGGGTGTAGGGGGTTGTCTAGCAGTGGATTGTGTGATCATTCGCACTGCAGCTTTAGGTGATTTGTCATTGTGGAACCGCAGGCACAAATAGCATAGGTGAGGCAGGGGTAGATCATTGAATAGTATAGTGTAAGTAGTGCTGTTTATGATACATAGCAACATATCTTTGAGAGGATGCCAACTGTTTTAGATTTTATGTGTTGGATATGGGTGTTGAATTTCAGGTTGCTGTCAAGGTGCAGACCCAGGAATTTTCCCTCATTATGTTTAGCAATAAGGAAGTTGTTAAGCATAATGTTTAGTTGGACCTCACCTGCTATACTCCCAAACATAATGTAAAAGGTTTTGTCTGTATTAACCCTTTGACTGTCGCAACCCTCAATCCTGAGTGCTCTCCTGTTGTCGCAAAATTTAAAATAAATAAATAAATTATTTTTTCTTATGAAATGATAGAGAATTGTTTCCCGATGGTAAAGACACCAAAAGTTTGAAATTTGATTGAAAACTCATGGAATTACGCTCTCGCGAAGTTAGTGATCTCAGCAATATATACGCATCGGCAATTTCGCCGATTTTGAGACCTATTTTCGATAAATTCCATTGTTCCAGTTGACCAAACTCATAGATATTTCTTTAGAACTCCATTTGTTCTATCGATTGAGTACAAGAAACCACCAATTTATCGATTTCAACTACCCAATAAAGTGATCAGAAATTGGCAATTTGGCTAATTTCTTGCAAAATAAAAAAGTTATCAATTTCAAAATAGGGTCCAGAATATACAATGCAGACGTTCCTGGCACTAAAATAAGATGTTATCTGTTCATTAGTCACGTCTTTAGGCCCCTTTTATATTACTTTTGCTTTCTATTTTGATTTTTTATTCACATAAAAAATAGAAGATTTACCGTTATTCAGACTATTGCATTATTGTAAAAATGGTATAAATAACATCAGTGCACTTGTGAAAGAATATTAGACTCACCAATTGATGTGTATTGGACGCGTGGCGTGATTTGTTTACTCTTGAACATTTGCAAAAATCGAACATTTCTCCTACTTTGAGCTCAATTTCAAGGTTGTTTTCATCATAAAACTAATCAAATTCATCTAAATTTCTGTAGTATGTTGTCCATTCTATCAAATGAGACCATAAAAAAGAGAATACAACCATAAATACTATACGAAAATACACCTCAAAGTCGGCTTTTTAATCCAAAAATATGGTCAGAGTTTTTTTTCTCTCATTATGTACTGTGTGCTGCAGGATTTTTTTTATAGTGCGCACACTGACCACACAGACATATTCTCTCATATGTGGGCCTACCAGCTTTCTCCTGTTTGATTTGAAGCCGCTAGAATTTAGGCGTATTGATACGTCCGAAACAGTGGCTCGTAAGACGTATATATACGACCGAAACAGTCAAAGGGTAAAGTGTAAGTTTATTGATGGTCATAAAGGTGCTATGTTTGTGAGCTCTTCGTTAGTTAGTTAGTTAGTTTAATATCTTTATTATGCACCCCATACCCATCCTGTGGGCGGTAGTCAAAAGATTACAGAGGTACATAATTGGTCCAGGGACTGGACTCCAAAGTTTTGATAGCTGAATAAGTTACAGTGGTAATGAACTAGATCTGGTCACAATTATGACCAAGTTACAAAGGTAATGAGTGCCAGGTAGAGCTGGTCAATATCATGACAGTTACAAAGGCAATGAATCATAAACATGTCCATACATGGTTACAATCATGAACAAATTACAGAGTAATGAGCAGTTAGCAAACATTCTAGGGAATGAATCCATTGCCCCAACAACAGATGTTGCTAGGTGCCTGTCCCTCTTCGGCAGGACAGCCAGACAGCCATTGCAAACAGCAGCAGGTTGCGCCAGGATCTGATGCTTGCAGGAGCACCATCGACCCTCCCTAAGAGGTCCAAGAGGTCAGCGACTCTGCTAGCAGCCCGAAGGAGAGCTGCCCTGGGGACGTATCAACGTCTTGGTGGACGCCAATTTGATTGCAGATCCCAGGCCCTCTGTCTGCTGGGAGGTGCTGTTGGTTGTTCCCACCTGGAGCCCTCCGGATGCCCAGACATCCACCGTGCGCACGGATGTTGAAGCTTGAGGAACTGAGTGCACACTGCCTGTGGCACACCTGACAGCTGCCTCGCGGTCGAACTCCACAGCATTGTCCCTGCAGTGGAAGTTTCTGTGAGCCCGGCACATCCTGTGCCATCGCTGACATCTGGGCTGGGAGGGGAAAAGTACCCTCTACAGTTGGGGTGGTACTGGGAGTTGGGTGGGTGAGGCGCAGGGGTGAGGGGTTATGAGAGAGTCACTGTTTACCACACACGGGGCAGCCCAGGGAGGGGGGTGAGGGGCACTTCCCTACACACTGATTGTGCACTGTTGTTTACACTGTCCTGCCTACAACAAACAACATTTATTTGTTTCCCATGCACATCTTGAAAGATATGGGCATGTGACTCCCCAAAAACCAGTGTTCCCTTCATCTTCACCCACACACCCCGCCCCCTTCCCCACGGCGGCATGGGGGAGGAGGCACTGTCTGCTCCAGCCTGACTTGAGACACTCTCAGCCCCAACCCTCACAAACTGCACAAAACTTCCACTGTTTACGCTGAAACGATGCACTGGGATGTCTTCTTGCTGCTCTGGAATGTTCCTAGACCATTCACACAGAGTCCTGTTCAGTCGTAACCTGGTCAGCCTCTTTGATCTGGAGTATCCCTTGAAAATCCCGGAGCTAGCCTGCCAAACGCCCTGCTGGTGTTGAAATTGATGAGGGACGAGCTCTTCGTTAACAAGTGTTGAGTGAGCCTAGATTAGGCTGGGAGATAACAAAAGGTGTGTCATCAGCAAAGAGAATAGGTGTAAGTTGTTGCGATGCACTTAGAAGATCGTTGATGTATAAAAAGAAAAGGAAGGGGCCAAGAATGCATTCCTGCAGTACACCAGTGTCCAGGGGTATTGTTGAGGAGGTTGTGTCCTCGATAGAGACGTATTGCTTTCTATTAGTAAGGTAAGACTTGATATATGCAGGTTCGTGGCCTATTATACCGTAATGATCAAGCTTGAGGAGTAGGATGCTGTGGTCTACTGTATCAAAAGCTTTCTTAAGGTCGATAAAAAGTCCAAGTGGGTATTCGTTTTTTTCAGGTGCTGTGTAAAGTAGGTAGCATTTTTATTATTGAGTCATTTGTGCTTTTGTTTCTCCTGAAGTCAAACTGGCAGGGGTTGAGGATTCACAGTGATAAACATCTACAGATTACCACAGTCAAACATTCACCATTTTAGTGAAAAACTAGGAAACCTGATAACTGATGCACACATGAACAAAGACCATTTGCTGCTCACAGGAGATTTCAATATAAATCTCCTACATGACCAGGACCCACAAGTAACAGAATTCACAAACACTATGAGCAACTGCTTGTTACTACCAACAATATCAAAACCTACAAGAATCTCCGAGACTAGTACCTCATTACTAGACCACATCTGGACTAACACTATATCCCCTCTAAAATCAGGCATAATCACAGACAACACCACAGACCACTATCCGACCTTTCTCATAACCAACCTTGGTAAATTACCCCTAGATATTACAAAAGTTACCTTCAGACTACATAACGAGTCAGCTGTAAATAACTTTATAACAGCTATGAATAACATTGACTGGCATAATGAGTTAGAAACATATACAGATACTAATGAATGCATCAAGAATTTCCTTAACAAAACCCATCACCTCTATAACAAACATTGCCCTAAAAAAACTAAACAGATCACAGCTAAGAGACTTAACAATCCCTGGCTAACACCCAACATCCTTAAATCCATTAACAAAAGGCACCAATATGAAAAACAATACAGAAGGGGTCTAATAACCAGAGAACAATCCAAACGCTACTCATCAATCCTTACCAGCCTGATAAGAAGATAAAAAAAAATTGTATTATGAGAACAGACTCCAGAACATAAAAGGTGATATGAAAAAGACCTGGAAGACCCTATCTGCAATTCTAGGAAATAATAAGATAGCTAAAAACAACACCATCAAATTATCAAAAGCAGATAAACCCCTACTCTCACCTACTGAGACAGCAAACAGACTTAATGTTTTCTTCTCCACCATAGGAAAGAATCTAGCGAGTAAAATCCCAAGCTCAAACACCCGTCCAACAGACTACCTCACAAACACCTACCCTAATACGCTATTCCTAGCTCCTACCAACCCAATTGAAGTCTCGCTCATAATCAACACCCTTAAAAACAAGGCAGGAGACATAAACAGCTTACCAACTTTTATGTACAAAAAAGCTTCACAGGTACTGTCACCAATTATAGCAACACTATTCAATAAATCCATTGAAGCCTCTACCTTTCCATCAATTCTCAAAATAGCTAGAGTCACCCCGATCCACAAAGGAGGTGATCAAACAGACTTGAATAATTATAGACCAATTTCTAATTTACCACTGCTTTCTAAAATCTTCGAAAAATTAATTCATAGACAAATCTATTCCTACCTCGTCTCACACAATGTACTCAACCCCTGTCAATTTGGATTCAGGACAAACAAGAGCACAAATGATGCTATTATGCACATGTTGGAGTTAATATACACCGCACTTGAGAAGAAAGAAGTCCCACTAGGAATCTTCATTGATCTACACAAAGCTTTTGATACAGTCGACCATGATTTACTGCTCACAAAATTAGCACACTATGGTATAAGGGGGCACCCACTCAACTACCTAAAGTCATACCTCACCAACAGAAGCCAGTACGTGTACACAAATGGAGCGAAATCTTCCACACAACAAATTACAGTCGGAGTCCCTCAAGGAAGTGTCCTGGGGCCACTACTATTCCTCATTTACATAAATGACCTACCGAATGCATCACAACTACTCAAACCCATTTTATTTGCAGATGACACAACATATGTCTTCTCTCACCCAAATCCAGTTATACTGACCAATACTGTTAATGCCGAATTACAGAAAATATCAACATGGATGACGACTAACAAGCTTACTCTCAATACTGACAAGACCTATTTCATACAGTTTGGAAGCAAAGCCACAAATGTTCCACTTAACATAACGCCCAATGGTTCACATATCACAAGACTCACAGAGGGAAAATTCCTAGGAATCCACCTTGACAGTACAGTGGTACCCCGGTTTACGATATTTTTTCATTCCAGAATGCTGTTCAAGTGCCATTACCAAACGAATTTATCTCCTTAAGAAATGTTGTAAAATAGACTAGTCCTTTTAGACCCCCAAAATTACACTTACAAAAGCATTTAAAAAAATAAACTTACATAAAAGGGTGAGTTTGGGGACCATCGTAAACCGGGGTACCACTGTAGTCTTAAATTCCAAACACACATACAACAAATTTTCAAGAAAATCTCAGACGGTAGGCATATTATCAAAGATACGCTATTATGTGCCACAATCAGCTCTCCTTGCACTATATCATTCACTTATCTACCCTTATCTCACCTATGGAATCTGTGCATGGGGATCAACAACATTAAATCACCTTAGAAAACTCATAACACAACAAAAGGCTGCAGTCAGAATGATAACAAATTCCCACTGTAGACATCATACTCCACCAATATTCAAAAGTCTCAAACTACTCACCGTAAAGAACATTCATACTTATTCTTATGCCTACTACATATATAAAACTTTACACTCTAATATAAACCCTCCTCTCAAAATTCTCCTCACCAACTTTAATAGGACCCATGACCACAACACAAGACACAGATCCCTCTTTGATATACCCTGTGTTCATATCAACCTATGTAAAAATTCTATGCACATAAAGGGCCCCAGAATCTGGAATTCATTACCAGTAAATATTAAGATAACCTTGTCTAAAAATCAATTTAAGACTCAACTCAAAACCCACCTACTCACCCAAAACTAAATAATCATACTATAAGCTACTTTGAAAAATGCTCATTATTACTTTCCTATACGATAATCTCAATTTTTAATAATATGTTACTATTATGTTACCCCCTACTCACCCAAAACTAAATACTCATATTATAAGTTAATGTCAAAAATGCTCAGTGTTATTTTCCTTAAGATAATCTCAATTCCATATTACCATTTGAGAATCTAAACACCTGTAACAATCTAATATCATCATTTAATAATTTTAACAGTAAAATTTCATCATATTGTAATTTGAAAACAATTTTTAACTAGAATAAACTCAATAAATTGCTCTAATATTAAGTACATAGCCTTTAAGTTACTAGATTAAGCTGCCCCTAATGCCAAGGCATGTCAGTGGCTCTCCTTGCACTCAATTTACATTGTAACTACCAATACCATGTAATCTGCAATGAAATAAAATTTACTTTACTTTACTACATTACTTTTACTTTGTGATGTTATGAAGGAGTATAATCTTTTGTGTATGAACTTCTTGAAGATTTTGAAAAGTAAAGGCAAATTTGATATTGGCTTATACATAATTGTTTACATCTGTTGGGTCACCACCTTTGTGTATTGGTGTAATCCTTGTTATTTTGAATGATGCTGGGAAAGTGTTGGTTTCTAGTGATTTGTTAAAGAGTAATGGAATGGTGGGTGAAAAGATTTAAGCCGCTTGTTTGTACAGTAGTGGTGGTACTTGGGTTACATTTCCTGATTTGTTTTTTAGAGAGTTAATAATCTAGAGGGATGTTGGGAAGTTTTCATCTAGATAATCATTAGCTTGGGCATTGGTAATTGGAATTTTACTGTTGCTTGGGAATTACTGTTTCTCAGGTGGTCTATCTCATACACAGGAGAAATGGATTTTTTTTATGAAGAAATCTCCATTATTACATAGTAAGGTGACAAAAATTATACATAGGGGAGAGAAAAGAAAATAACGGAGAGGGGGGGGGGGGTTAATTTGGACTACATTATATTTCTAAGAATGGAAACAATGCATATTCAGTGTTGTAATAGCCTCTTGACATTTTAAAATATATTATATGCCTAAGAACACATTTTGCACTGTTCTGGCAATAGCCAGTCTGAACACCATGAAACAGACTCTAATTTTACTCAACAACACAAAATAATGAAGGATGACTCATAAGTTGGGAAGGGCAAGTTGTAGTACATTAGTGTATCAGAGAGGACAGGTTGCTGGGCCAGTTTGGTACAAAAAAAAAAAATCCAACAAAATAGTTACAAAACAGAGATTGGGAAGGTGGGAACAGCTGAGTTTTTTTGTCATTGCTTAAAAATGTATGGAGGAGGAGATGACTTGCGGGTATTACAGTGGTGAGATTTAAAGGGACTAGTGATAAAGAAAGGAAAGAAAGACTGCATGTAGTATATTAACGATGTAAAGGCATACAGGAAATAGAAAACCTGTATGTTAAATATGTCACTTTTTTGGATCCAAATAGCATACTGCTCACAGTAATGAAGAAAAAATACACTTTGTTGAACAAGGTTTAGTGCTATGATGTTTTACTGTGTAGTGATTTACCAAGTCAGTATAACCTTGGTTTTAAAAAGACATGTGAGCAAACACTAGGACATATTTATTAGACAGTGTTTCTGTCCTAGGACCTTGATCACTTCTAACCATATTATAAATTGTTAGGGTCCTGGGACTTTGAAGTGATCAAGGTCCCAGGATTGAAATGTTTTCTATTAAAGATGTCTTTGTATTTACTTACATGTCTTTTTATACTACCTGTCAGTATCAGTTGCCCAAGTCGAAGACTAATCTTACAGTAATATAATAATAATAATAATAACAATAATAATAATAATAATAATAATAATAATAATAATAATAGCAGAAAAATGACAGGATGGATAATGAGAACCTTTAAAACCAGGGATGTCAAGCCCATGTTGACACTTTTCAGGTCGCTTGTTCTATCTAGGCTGGAATATTGCTGCACACTAACTGCACCTTTCAAGGCAGGTGAAATTGCTGACCTAGAAAATGTACAGAGAACCTTCACGGCACGCATAACTGCAATAAACCACCTCAATTACTGGGAACGCTTGAAGTTCCTAAACCTGTACTCCTGGAACGCAGGCGGAAAGATACATTATTATATACACTTGGAAAATCCTAGAGGGATTAGTACCAAACTTGCACACGAGTGTCACTCCCTACGAAAGCAAAAGACTCGGCAGACGATGTAACATCCTCCCAACGAAAAGCAGGGGTGCCACTAGCACGTTGAGAGACAACACAATAAGTGTCAGGGCCCAAGACTGTTCAACTGCCTCCCAGCATACATAAGGGGGATTACCAATAGACCCCTGGCTGTCTTCAAGCAGGCACTGGACAGGCACCTAAAGTCGGTGCCTGACCAGTCAGGCTGTGGTTCGTACGTTGGACTGCGTGTGGCCAGCAGTAACAACCTGGTTGATCAGGCTCTGATCCAACATGAGGCCTGGTCACAGACCGGGCCGCAGGGGTGTTGACCCCTGGAACTCTCTCCAGGTAAACTCCAGGACATGATACAAAGAATTACAATGGGTTATGAGATTACATGAGGTGTACATGCCAAAAGCCCCTAATATGCAGGGCATTTTGGGCAGACTTAAAATTAACTTAAAACTAAATGGTAAGAATTGTAGTAAATAGTTTACAATATGAGTATAGTTGAGTATTTAAGCTATGAAATTTGAACATAGTTTGAACATGACATTTTTGAAACATAATAGTTTTATAATTTTGTCTTCATAATAAAATTATTAAATCAGATTAAACAAATTAAATCAATAATTTGTGTTGCAATAACAAATTATATGGTCATTAGCTGAGTTACAAGGAGCACAAGGGTACATGAGGATGGATTTCTTTATATTAGGTTGTATTAATTATAACAGGTTTATACATTATGAGATATAACAGGTTTATACATTATGAGGTATAAGTTTCAACATTTGTACTAGATTATGTTTGATAAATTATTTTTCTTTGAGCAATTAAGTAAGGGGTTTTGAGGCTAAATGGTAAGAATTATAGTAAACAGTTTACAATATAAGTATAGTTGAGTATTTAAGCTATGAAATTTGAACATAATTTGAACATGACATTTTTGAAACATAATAGTTTTATAATTTTGGATCATTTACAGTTTTATATTTTCTTCACTATTGGAGACCTTTGTGTTACAGTAGAACGTCATTTAGCACGAGATTATGTTGCACGTTACGGGTATTGCACGATTTAAGATTTGCGACACATCATCTTACACGACGTAAAGATGATATTACACGGTTCAACCATTGAGTCAGTGGGGGTCCTACTAAGGGTGGCTATGAGCCACATCAAGTGTTGAATGCTGACGAGAAAAGTGTTTTCTGGAAGAAAATGCCAACACGAACTTATATCAGTCAGCAAGAGAAAAGTGCACCAGGCTTCAAGACAGCAAAGGATCACTTCACCTTGCTCCTTTTCGGTAATGCATCAGGTGATTTCAAGTGTAAGCCCATGATTATTTACTGCCTAAGAATCCTCATGCTTTTGAGGAAAAGGGAATTTGTTTTTCCTTCCTGCAAACTGTAAGTTTATTCAGATACACGGGGCCAGGAGCTGAGTCTCGACCCCTGCAACCACAATTAGGTGAGTACAGTTACATACATTATCATACATAGCAGCATATGTGTAGAGAACCTAGGATAACCCAAGTCAGTCAATGGAAATACTAAGTCACTCTGACTTTTTTGGGTTATCCTAGGTTCTCTACACATATGCTGCTATGTATGATAATCTTCGTAACTGTATCTGTGTATACCTGAATAAACTTACTTACAGTTTGTGGGAAGAAAAAACAAATAACCATTCTCACAAGCAGTCTTGTTGTGGTTCAGCAGACACCACCCGCCTTACCCAGCCACCACGGACCCCACCATCCCAGCATTCGTACGTATTTCATACGAGTCAAGAAGTCCTGGCTACAAGCCAGCTGTGTTTGTGAAGAATAAGAGAGAGTGAATTGTGTTTTGATCTTGAATTAACGAAGAAAACAAAGATATTAGACAAGACATAACCCGTGGCCATAATGAAGTGTTACTTTGTACACATAAAAAGATGTAAACATAAGTTTGTGTGACTGACTTGACTGACTGACTGACTGAATGACTGACTGACTTGACTGACTGACTGAATGACTTGACTGACTTACTGAATGACTTGACTGACTTACTAAATGACTTGACTGACTTACTGAATGACTTGACTGACTTACTAAATGACTTGACTGACTTACTAAATGACTTGACTGACTTACTGAATGACTTGAATGACTTATTGAATGACTTGACTGACTTACTGAATGACTTGACTGACTTACTAAATGACTTGACTGACTACTAATGACTTGACTGACTTACTGAAGCTTGACTGACTTACTGAATGACTTGACTGACTTACTGAATGACTTGACTGACTTACTGAATGACTTGACTGACTTACTGAATGACTTGACTGACTTACTGAATGACTTGACTGACTTACTGAATGACTTGACTGACTTACTGAATGACTTGACTGACTTACTAAATGACTTGACTGACTTACTAAATGACTTGACTGACTTACTAAATGACTTGACTGACTTACTGAATGACTTGACTGACTTACTGAATGGCTTGACTGACTTACTGAATGGCTTGACTGACTTACTGAATGACTGACTGACATACTGAATGACTTGACTGACTTACTGAATGACTTGACTGACTTACTGAATGACTTGACTGACTTACTGAATGACTTGACTGACTTACTGAATGACTTGACTGACTTACTGAATGACTTGACTGACTTACTGAATGACTTGACTGACTTACTGAATGGCTTGACTGACTTACTGAATGGCTTGACTGACTTACTGAATGACTGACTGACTTACTGAATGACTTGACTGACTTACTGAATGACTTGACTAACTTACTGAATGACGTGACTGACTTACTGACTGACTTGACTGACTTAAAGTTAGACACTCGGTTCAACCATCGACTTCAGTTCAAGAACTTCTATCCACCTCAGCCCAGTAGGGCCACAGCATAACTCTCCACACTCTTCACAATCATCCACAAACACCAGCACCCACAATTTAAGGTAAATACAGTGGTACCTCGAGTTACGATGGTCCCCAAAATCGCCCTTTTATGTAAGTTTATTTTTTTAAATGCTTTTGTAAGTATATTTTTGGGGGTGTAAAAGGACTAGTCTATTTTACATTATTCCTTATGGGGATAAATTCGTTTGGTAATGGCACTTGAACAGCATTCTCGAATGAAAAAATATCGTAACTCGAGGTACCACTGTACTATTATTTCTATTACATTTGTAGTCTTAAGCAGTAAAAACAACATAATACATCACGATAATGAACTACAATTACATATTCACTTTTATTTTTGTAAGATCTGTTGGTCTAAAAAAAACTTGTTTGGCTTTTTGGGGACTCCCAGGAACGTAACCCTATTTTTCCTATTAGTTCTTTTAATTATTTAACACGAAATGATCTAACACAACTTTTTCAGGAACGTAACTATCGTGCTAAATGACGTTCTACTGTATATTACAGCCATTGACCATTGCTTACATTATGAAAATAACAGCACTGTCTCAGAGCCTTAATGCAGCATGTCTCCCAGGCTCCACTAAATAATTATACTAATTATCTTATAAATTAAGCAAATGCCATTTGACTATACATATGAATTTGAATATTTGGAAATGATGGAAGTTGTCTTAGTTAACATATGATGGAAGTGAAAGAGCATGAATAATAAATAATAAAAATCAATGCTAGTACAGGATGCAACTTACATAGGTTGAACACATGTGGAAGACTGCAAATTATACACAACCTCAGGTGAAAAAAGAAAGGAATGTTATGTCAGGGAAAGTGTGGTTACTGTACCCCTCTATCAGTAGTGGCTCTGTTATATACGCAGTATCTGTATCTCTTAGTTGTTATGGGACCATAGCTCCCCAAGCCTCATCTCAGACTAGACCTCATATATTGAATAACATTAAGGCCAACTGTTTAATGCACATTTTACCTATTTTTTCTTAACACACTGGCAGTCTTCCATTGAGGTAGGGTGACCCAAAAAGGAGATATCTTCACTGTCATTCACTCAATTGCTGTCTTGCCAGAAGCATGCTGACAACACAGGTCAGATGATCCAGCAAACTGCAACATCGTTGCCCTTCCTTTAGAGTACATGTACAGTACATTTTTGCCTGCATTGTTATTTAAAGTTTCAGTGTCTTGTTGTGATATTGTTAGGTGTCATTTTACCTTACAGGAGTTGTGCCACAGGATCAGCATTCCTCTATATGACATCTTAGAATTAAAGCCATCCCATATGACCATCCGAGTAGAACCCATGGTGAGTGTGGGTCAGGCCACTGCCTTCTTAGTTCCTCGAGGCTACACTCTGGCTGTTTGTCTTGAGGTTGCTGAAGCAACCTTAGGAGGTCTTGCCATGGGCGTAGGTATGACCACATATTCACACAAAGTAAGCATTTATAGATTTTTTTAACTACTGTATTTCATTTAAGTATATTTCAAAATGAAATACAGTGGACCCCTGGCTAACGAACACCCCAGGAATCGTACAATTATGTAAGTATAATATTGTAAGTGCTTGTGCAAGTGTATTTTTGGGGGTTTGAAATAGACTAACCTACGTGACATTATTTCTTAAGGAAGTAAATTCGTTTGGTAATGGCACTTGAGCAGGCTTCTGGAATGAATTTTGTTCGTTAGCCGGGGGTCCACTGTACTTACAAATACTGAGACTTTATTGAAAGGTAACTGCTACTGTATCTCCCATTTGCATCCATTTTTTTACAATTCATAATGCAAAAGTAGCTTTCTAATTTTAACCCTTTGACTGTCGCAACCCCAAATCCTGAGGTGTCTCCTCTTGTCGCAAACTTTTCGAAAAAAAAAAATTATTTTTTCTTATGAAATGATAGAGAATATTTTCCCGATGGTAATGACACCAAAAGTATAAAATTTGATGGAAAACGTACGGAATTATGCTCTCACGAAGTTAGTGATCACGGCGATATATATGTATGCATTGGCAATTTCGCCGACTTTGAGCCCTATTTTAGGCCAATTCCATTGTTCCAGTCGACCAAACTCATAGCTATTTCTTTAGAACTCCATTTGTTCTATCAATTGAGTACAAGAAACCACCAATTTAACGATTTCAACTACCCAATAAAGTGGTCAGAAATTGGCAATTTGGTCAATTTCATGCAAAATAAAAAAGTTATCAATTTCAAAATAGGGTCCAGAATAAACAATGCAGACATTTCTGGCACTAAAATAAGATGTTATCTGTTCATTAGTCATGTCGTTAGGCCCCTCTTATATTACTCTTGCTTTCTATTTTGATTTTTTATTCACACAAAAAATTGAAGATTTACTGTTATACAGACTACTGCATTATTGTAAAAATGGTATAAATAATATCAGTGCACTTGTGAAAGAATATTAGACTCACCAGTGATTTGTTTACTCTTGAACATTGGCAAAAATCGACCATTTCCGCTACTTTGAGCTCAATTTCAAGGTCGTTTTCATCATGAAACTAATCAAAATCATCTCTATTTCTGTAATATGTTTTCCATTCTGTCAAATGAGACCACGAAAAAGAGAATACAACCATAAATACTATACGAAAATACACCTCAAAGTCGGTGTTTTTGTCCAAAAACACGGTCAGAGTTTTATTTTTCTCATTATGCACTGCATGCTGCAGGATTTTTTTTATACAGCGTACACTGACCACACAGACCCATTCTCTCATATGTGGCCCTACCAGCTTTCTCCTGCTTGATTTAAAGCCGCTAGAATTTTTTAGTATACATTACAGTGGACCCCCGAGTTTCGTAAAAACTTCACTCCTGAAGTCTGCTCAAGTGCCATTACCGAACGAATTTACTCCCTTAAGGAAAAATTTCACGTAGGTTAGTCTATTTCAGACCCCCAAAAATACACTTCCACAAGAACTTACAAAATTATACTTACATAATTGCACGATTTCCGGGGTATTCGTTAACCGAGGGTCCACTGTATATACGTCCGAAACAGTGGCTCGTAAGACATACAGTGGACCCCCGGTGTTCGTCCTGCTCAAAACACGCCCTTTTATGTAAGTTTATTTTTTTAAATGCTTTTATAAGTGTAGTTTTGGGGGTCTAAAAGGACTAGTCTATTTTACATTATTTCTTAAGGGAATAAATTCGGTTGGTAATGGCACTTGAACAGCATTCTGTTACGAAAAATGGATGAACACCGGGGGTCCACTGTATACATATACGACCAAAACAGTCAAAGGGTGAAAGGCAATAGGCATTTTTTAGATTGATAAATTGCTTGTTATTTACCTTGTCTAAAAGATATGTACTATTTGACATACCATGTAGAAATGATAATGGCCACACAGTGGGCTTTATGGTAACACAAATCTCTTTACAGCAGCTTGATAAAGCTCATGGTGTTGGTGAAATATTGTCAATAAAGGATCACATTATACTGTATATTTCATTTTTTTTTCCATCATTTTGGGAGAGTGTGTAAAGGTAGAAAGTTAAAAGTGAACATAGATAAGAGTAAGGTGATGAGGGTATCAAACGATTTAAATAAAGAAAAATTGGATATCACATTGGAGAGAGGGATTATGGAAGAAGTAAATGTTTTCAGATATTTGGGAGTTGATGTGTCAGCGGATGGGTTTATGAAGGATGAGGTTAACCATAGAATTGATGAAGGAAAAAAGGTGAGTGGTGCATTGAGGTATCTGTGGAGACAAAAAACGTTATCCATGGAGGCAAAGAAGGGAATGTACGAAAGTATAGTAGTACCAACACTCTTATATGGGTGTGAAGTATGGGTTGCAAATGCTGCAGCGAGGAGGAGGCTGGAGGCAGTGGAGATGTCCTGTCTAAGGGCAATGTGTGGTGTAAATATTATGCAGAAAATTCGGAATGTGGAAATTAGGAGAAGGTGTGGAGTTACTAAAAGTATTTGTCAGAGGGCTGAAGAGGGGTTGTTGAGGTGGTTTGGTCATTTAGAGAGAATGGATCAAAGTAGAATGACTTGGAGAGCGTATAAATCTGTGGGGAAGGAAGGCGGGGTAGGGGTCGTCCTAGAAAGGTTGGAGGGAAGGGGTAAAGGAAGTTTTGTGGGCGAGGGGCTTGGACTTTCAGCAAGCATGTGTGAGCGTGTTAGATAGGAGTGAATGGAGACGAATGGTTTTTGGGACATGACGATCTGTTGGAGTGTGAGCAGGGTAACATTGTGTGAAGGGATTCAGGGAAACCAGTTAATTGATTTAGTTGGACTTGAGTCCTGGAAATGGGAAGTACAATGCCTGCACTTTAAAGGAGGGGTCTGAGATAGTGACAGCTGGGAGGGACTTTTCTCAGCTGTCGTATCTGAGCTCCTCTGCAAAGACAGTGATTATGTATGAGTGTGGTGAAAGTGTTGAATGATGATGAAAGTTTTTCTTTTTTGGGGGTTTTCTTTCTTTTGGGTCACCCTGCCTCGGTGGGAGACGGCCGACTTGTTGAAAAAAAAAAAAAAAAAAAAATTTTGGTATTTTATACCATCTTTTCGATCTACGTATTTTGAGTTAAACTCTCACCCCGACCCCACTCAAGGCTGGGCTGTGGGAGTAAAAACTCAAAACTGGTCATGAGTATATCACGATTCAAAATATTAGCTTAAATACTCGATAGTAACTACAGTGGTACCCCGACTTACGATATTTTTTCATTCCAGAATGCTGTTCAAGTGCCATTACCAAACGAATTTATCTCCATAAGAAATGATGTAAAATAGACTAGTCCTTTTAGACCCCCAAAATTACACTTACAAAAGCATTTAAAAAAATCAACTTACATAAAAGGGTGTGTTTGGGGACCATCGTAAGTCGGGGTACCACTGTACTTAGTTGGAGATTGGAGCTTATGTAGGAAAATTTTCCAGTGTTTATATTGAGATGGTGTAATGGGTTTGCATTGATGGTTATACTTACAGGTAGGACTTTATCAGGAGACCATAGTGACATATGAGATGGTGCTGGCAGATGGCATGCTGGTGAAAGTAACCCGAGATAATGAATACAGTGACCTTTATTATACTCTGCCTTGGTCACATGGTACACTCGGCTTCCTGGTGGCACTTGAGCTACAGATTATTAAAATAAAGGTGAGTATAGCTTGTGTTGCCTTAATTTTCATGAATAATAATTAGTTTGACTTTTTTCTTAAACTTCATACTAAACAGTTGTTCTTAAATTTTTGCATGGCCTGGTAAAGGGTTACCCTTTACCAGGCCATTTATTAATCCCACCCTGTTACCTCCTTTTATTAAATATTTATAGCTGAAAATATTTTAATAGTCATTTCCCGTATTTCCTTTCAAGTCTAGTAATCTATCTATAACCAGTACAGCTATCCATTTATCTATAACTAGTACACCTATCTATCTGTCTATTCACAACCAGTTCACTATTAACCCCTTAACTGTCCAAACATAGATCTACATTGTTACTGCTAGCGCTCCAAACATAGATCAATGTTTTATTTTTCCTGCCTCCAAATTTGGCACGATTGGCCTGAGATACCTGGTCAGTATAGAATGGGTCTTGACACTCGGTGTGCACAGTATTAAAAAAATCTGGGACCACTTAGTATCTTGTGGGGGCACCAGTTCAATTGAGCACCAGCTAGAGCAAACAGTGTGGCAAACACCAGGGATTCACTGACATCATGTCGTATTAACACTCCTTTTAAGAGGAAAGTGATGTTGACCCAGAGTTTAGTGGATTTGAGATGGATGTGGCCACAAGTGGTCGAGGAAATATCAAAAGCCTCGGTAATAACCCATGTGCAACATTTGTGGAACATAATTTCAATTTTGATACCACTGGTAGTGTCATCTTGCCAGAATGTCCTATAACCTATGCCCTAAGTAAAGAGAAACAGTTCTGGAACTTGTGTAATATGTGTTCAGCAGGCTGGCTGGCTGGTAGCTGGCTGGCTGGCAGCTGGCTGCCTTTGGCTGATTGACTTTGGCTGTCTCTATCTATCTCTGTCTCTGTCTATTTCACAGGTACTCATAAATACAGTTATTATACATAGTGTAAATTACCTAGGATAACCCCCAAAAATCCAGACAAAGTGCTATACTGTGCTTGTAGATTTTTTTTTTTTTTTTTTTCAACAAGTCGGCCATCTCCCACCGAGGCAGGGTGACCCAAAAAAAAAGGAAATCCCCAAAAAGAAAATACTTTCATCATCATTCAACACTTTCACCTTACTCATACATAATCACTGTCTTTGTAGAGGCGCTCAGATACAACAGCTGAGAATAAGTCCCTCCCAACTGTCACTATCCTAGACCTCTCCTTTAACCCTTTCAGGGTCGAGACCTCAATTCTTAACTCTCTCTCAGGGTCGAAACATTTTCGGAAAAAAATTTATTTTTCTTATGAAATGATAGAGTATCTTTTTTCGATCATAACGCCACCAAAAGTATGAAATTTGGTGAAAAACTAATGGAATTATGCTCTCGCAAAGTTAGCGGTATCGAAGATATTTACGCATCAGCGATTTTGCCCACTTTGAGCCCTATTTTCGGCCAATTCCAATGTCTCAGTCTACGAAAATCATAGCTATTATTGTACAATTCCATTTGTTCTATCGATTGAGTACAAGAAACCACTAATTTACCGATTTCAACTACCCAATAAAGCGGTCAGAAATTGGCAATATTGCCAATTTCACACAAATTTCAAAAGATACCAAATTCAAAATAGGGTCCAGAATAAACAAGCCAGACATTCCTGGCACTAAAATAACATTTTATCTGTTCATTAGTCACGTCTCCAGGCTCCTATTGCATTACTTTTGCTTTCCATTTTGAATTTTTATTCTCACAAAAAATTGAAGATTTTCTGTTATGTATACTTCTGCATCATTGTAAAAATGGTATAAATAATATCAGCGCACTTGTGCAAGAATATTAGACTACCCAGTTGATGTGTATTGTACGCATGGCGTGATTTGTTTACTCTTGAACATAGGCAAAAATTGAACATTTTCGCTACTTTGCGCTCAGTTTCAAGGTACTTGTCATCGTGAAAACAGTCAAAATTATCTCTATTTCTGTAATATATCATCCATTCTATCAAATAAGACTAAGAAAACGAGAATACAAGCATAAATACCATACGAAAATAGACTGCAAAGTCGCTGTTTTAAACCAAAAGCACTCTTAGAGTTTTTTTTTCCTCATTATGCACTGTATGGTGCAGGATTTTTTTTATACTGTGCACACTGACCGCACAGACCCATTCTCTCACATCTAGGCCTACCAGCCTGTTTCTGCTTGATTTGAGGGCGCTAGAATTTAGGCGTACTAGTACGTCAAACGCCCTGAAAGGGTTAAAGTGAAGGCATTTTACTTCCCATTTCTAGGACTCAAGTTTAACTAAATCAATTAACTGGTTTCCCTGAATCCCTTCACAAAATATTACCCTGCTCACACTCCAACAGCTCGTCAGGTCCCAAAAACCATTCGTCTATATTCACTCCTATCTAACACGCTCACACATGCTTGCTGGAAGTCCAAGCCCCTCGCCCACAAAACCTCCTTTACCCCCTCCTTCCAAACTTTTCTAGGACGACCCCTACCCCGCCTTCCTTCCCCTACAGATATATACGCTCTCCAAGTCATTCTACTTTGATCCATTCTCTCTAAATGACCAAACCACCTCAACAACCCCTCTTCAGCCCTCTGACAAATAATTTTAGTAACTCTCCACACCTCCTCCTAATTTCCACACTCGAATTTTCTGCATAATATTTACACCACACATTGCCCTTAGACAGGACATCTCCACTGCTTCCAGCCGCCTCCTTGCTGCAGCATTTGCAACCCATGCTTCACACCCATATAAGAGCGTTGGTACCACTATACTTTCGTACATTCCCTTCTTTGCCTCCATGGATAACGTTTTTTGTCTCCACAGATACCTCAACGCACCACTCACCTTTTTTCCTTCATCAGTTCTATGGTTAACCTCATCCTTCATAAACCCATCTGCTGACAAGTCAACTCCCAAATATCTGAAAACATTTACTTCTTCCATAATCCCTTTTTCCAATGTGATATCCAATTTTTCTTTATTTAAATTGTTTGATACCCTCATCACCTTACTCTTATCTATGTTCACTTTCAACTTTCTTCCTTTACACACCCTCCCAAACTCGTCCACTAACCTTTGCAACTTTTCTTTAGAATCTCCCATAACCACAGTATCATCAGCAAAAAGTAACTGTGTCAACTCCCATTTTGCATTTAATTCCCCATAATTTAATCCCACCCCTCTCCCCAACACCCTAGCATTTACTTCTTTTACAACCCCATCTATAAATATATTAAACAACCATGGTGACATTACACATCCCTGTCTAAGATCTACTTTTACCGGGAAGTAATCTCCCTCTCTCCTATACACCCTAACCTGAGCCTCACTATCCTCATAAAAACTCTTTACAGCCTTCAGTAACTTACTAGCTATTCCATACACTTGCAACATTTGCCACATTGCTCCCCTATCCACTCTGTCATATGCCTTTTATATATCCCTACCTTTATCTAAATACTGTTCACATATATGCTTCACTGTAAGCACTTGATCTACACATCCCCTACCCACTCTAAAGTCTCCTTGCTCATCTGCAATCCTACTCTCTGTCTTACCTCTAATTCTTTCAATAATACCCCTGCCATACACTTTACATGGTATACTCAGTAAACTTATTCTCCTATAATTCTTACAATCTCTTTTATCCCCCTTCCCTTTATATAAAGGAACTATACATGCTCTCTGCCAATCCCTAGGCACCTTCCCCTCTTTCATACATTTATTAAACAAAAATACCAACCACTCCAACACTATATCCCCCCCCCCCTGCTTTTAACATTTCTGTCATGATAACGTCAGTTCCAGCTGCTTTACCTCCTTTCATTCTACGTAAGGCCTCACGCACCTCTCTCACACTCACATCCTGCTCTTCTTCAACCCTAAATGATGTTATACCTCCCTGGCCAGTGCATGAAATTACCGCCTCCCTTTTCTCATCGACATTTAAAAGTTCCTCAAAATATTCCCGCCATCTACCCAATACCTCCAGCTCCCCATGACTGGCAAGTAATACGCATTTTCACATGATCAGGAATCAGACCTTACAACTCTGCATCGTGTGTAATACCTGTTGGTTCATGAGCGGCTCTCTCTCTGAGACAGAAAGAGAGACAAGCAGACAGAGACACAGGCAGACAGAAAAACAGATAAGCAGAGACAGAGCTAGACAGACAAATAGACATACAGATAGACAGGCAGACAGACAGACATGTTTATGTGTAACAGTGAAAACAAACAAAGCCAAGGCAGTGCACGATCAAGTGTCAATCCACTGGTGCACTGTCAGCAGTGGAATGACTCTCATCTTACACCGTGGTTCAAGGAGTTTCATATACAGTGGACCCTTGGTTTTCGTGTTTAATCCGTTCCAGAGGGATCAACTAAAACCGAAATCGACGAAAACCAAAACCATTTTCCCCATAAGAAATAATGTAAATTCAATTAATCTGTTCCAGACACCCAGAAGTATTAAAATTAATTTTTAGGGGGCCTTAAAGATAGATTTACATGCACAAAAGAATGAACATTCAACATGACACTTACCTTTATTGAAGACTGATGTTGCTGGATGGAAGACAGGGAGGAGGGGAGAGGGAAGAGAGGTTATTCTTTGGAAGGGGAATCCCCCTCCATAAGGACTCTAGGTACCAAGTCCTCATCTGGCTCATCTGGGGTCACTTTCCATTTTTTTCTTTTACTGCCACTAGGACCAGCTTCAGAGTCACTGCACACCTGTGGCACTAAATATCTGTCCAGAGAGCTCTGATGCTGGCGTCTCTTTAAAATGTCCCTAAAATGGGAAAAGAGATTGTCATTGAAAATGTTGATGAGACGGATTGCAACATCTTTGTCAGGGTGATGTTCCTCCACAAATGAAAGCACCTCACTCCACTTAGCACAAATGTCCTTAATCTTTGAAGAAGGCACCTTACATCTCTTTTCCTCCACTGAAGCTATTTCCTGAGTTCTGGTTTGATGGTGTTGCAGTTCAAGCTCTTGCAGCTCTTCAGTGGTTAGATCTTCATTGTGGTCCTCCACCAACTCTTCCACATCCTCGCCACTCACATCCAACCCAATGGAATTCCCCAATGCCACAATACTTTCCACAACTTCCATAGGCTCCTCAGGGTCAGCCCCAAACCCTTCAGAATCCCTCTCTGGGACACAATCTAGCCACAACTTTCTCCAAGCAGAGTTCATCGTCCTGGAAGTCACTCCCTGCCAAGCCTTATCTATAAGGCCTATGCAATGGAAGACATTGAAGTGATCTTTCCAGAACTCTCTTAGGGTCAATGCAGTGTCTGGAGGTCACATCAAAGCACCTTTGAAACATTGCTTTGGTGTACAGTTTTTTGAAGTTTGCAGTGATCTGCTGGTCCATGGGCTGGATGAGAGGAGTGGTGTTAGGAGGCAAGAACTTCACTGTTACAAAACTGAAATCCTTAGACAATTGGTCTTCCAAATCTCGAGGATGAGCAGGTGCATTGTCCATTACTAGGAGTCACTTGAGTCCCAATTTCTTTTCCAGGAGGTAGTTCTTCACACTCGGGCCAAACACTTGATTAAACCATTCCAGGAAAATTTCCCTCATGACCCATGCCTTACTGTTAGCCTTCAACATCACACACAATTTACTCTTGATGACACTGTTTTTCTTGAACACTCTGGGATTTTCAGAGTGATACACGAGTAAAGGCTTCACTTTGAAATCCCCACTAGCATTACCACACAACATGAGAGTTAGCCTGTCTTTCATAGGCTTGTGTCCTGGCAGTGCCTTTTCCTCCTGCGTGATGTAGGTCCTCCTTGGTATTTTCTTCCAAAAGAGGCCTGTTTCGTCACAATTAAACACTTGTTCAGGTTCAAATTTTTCAGCCTCTACATATTCTTTGAATTCGTGCACAAATTTTTCAGCTGCAAGTTTGTCTGAATTGGCACCCTCACCATGCCTTACAACACTGTGTATGCCACTTCACTTCTTGAAGTTTTTGAACCAGCCTTTGCTGGCCTTAAATTCATCAATATCAACACTGGTTCCAGGCATTTTCTTGACAAGATCGGCATGCAACTGCCTTGCTTTTTCACATATGAGGGTTTGCACAACACTATTACCCGCTAGCTGTTTTTCGTTTATCCACACCAACAATAATTTCTCCACATTTTCAATTGATTGTGATCTCTGTTTCGATATCATATTCACCCCTTTCGCAACATTAGCTTCCGTGATTTCTTTTCTCTTTGCCACAATGGAACCGATGGTTGATGGGGCCTTATTGTATATCCTGGCGAGCTCGGCAATACGTACGCCTCTATCATATTTTTCTATGATTTCTTTCTTCATTTCTACGGTGTTCCTCAATTTCTTTACCAAAGGACTGGCACTAGGAGCTTTCTTTGGGCCCATGGTAGCTTATTTAGTAGTCACACACAATAATCAAGGGCCAAAAACAATGAATTATTAAGAAATGTTTTGTATGAAATCGTGGGATGATGTTCACTCAAGCATAAACAATGCTACACTGTGTGACAATGTGCATGGGAGGTGTGTGGGAGGCATGCTTGCGGGCTTTGTGTGTGCGCTGGGCACATGGACAGGTTCCGTACCATCGACGAAAACTAAGACAATATTTCCACGAAAAAAGTGCCCGAAAACTGAGACACACGAAAACCAAGGGTTGACTGTACAGTGGACCCCTAAATTTCGTACAGCTCCCAACTTGAACAATTATGTAAGTGTATTTTTGTAAGTGCTTTTGTATGCATATTTTTGGGGGTCTGAAACGGGCTAATCTAATTTACATTCGTCCTTATGGGAACAAATTCGTTCGGTAACGGCACTCAAACAGCATTCTGGAACGAATTATTGACGAAATCTGGGGGTCCACTGTATACTCCAGCATGTCTAAAACATTGCTGGGACCTATAAATACTTTGTATATATTTCTAGACAATAGTATGTGACCAAGACAGGTGAAAATGTTCAGCTGTCAGTGTATTTGTGACTATTTGAGTACAACTACAGTGGACCCTCGTTATTCGAACATAATCCGTTCCAGGAGCTTGTTCTTAACACGAAATGTTCGAAAGGCGATTTAATATTTCCCATAAGAAATAATGGAAATACAGTGGACCCTCGGTTTTCGTTGAAAATTCTTTCCAGAATGCTGTGTGAGTGCCGTTACCAAACGAATTTGTTCCCATAAGGATAAATGTAAATTAGATTAGTCATTTCAAACCCCCCAAAAGTACACTTACAAAAGCACTTATGAAAATACACTTACATAATTGTTCGAGTTTGGAGGTGCACGAAAACCGAGGGTCCACTGTACAATTAATCCGTTCCTGCTGTCAGGAGGCATAACAAAATAGTACTTCACTATGAAGCTATTATCAACTCGACAGCTTATTTATCTATCACAATTCATCTAATATGACATAATAAACAATATAAATAACATAAAAACCTGATTATACACTCTAGAATGAATAAAATATGTATGTCATTATGAATGTGGTGGCTGGGGAGGATGGTGGTGGCGGGCATACTTGGTCCAGCTATGAAAACATCTTCCCATTCTTTCCTCCTTCAGATGTGTTAATATAAGAGAAAACGGAGTTTGTAATGCTAACTGCATTAGATCACTTCCAGTCGGCTTCACGGAGTGGACAGAAATCATACATGTCAGGCTAGTAACAGCAACAACAACTGGTTTGTTTACAAAACTCCTGAACCTTCATTAATCTTGTTTACTCACCTCGCACTCTACATTAAGACTACCTCTACCACCACTGCCTCTACTACCACTGCTTCTACCACCACTGCCTCTACCACCACTGCCTCAACCACCACTGCCTCTACTACCACTGCCTCTACCACCACTGCCTCTACCACCACTGCCTCTACCACCACTGCCTCTACCACCACTGCCTCTACTACCACTGCCTCTACCACTGCCTCTACCACCACTGCCTCTACCACCACTGCCTCTACCACCACTGCCTCTACCACCACTGCCTCTACCACCACTGCCTCTATTACCACTGCCTCTCACCACTGCCTCTACCACTGCCTCAACCACTGCCTCAACCACTGCCTCTACCACCACTGCCTCTACCACCACTGCCTCTACCACTACTGCCTCTCACCACTGCCTCACAATGAACAAACTCCAAACAATTATTATTAAGTGAGAAATGTCTGAATGAGTGTGAAGGGTATTGTTCTCTCGAGTGTAAACAACATGGGACTGGCTCTCCACGCCTGCGAGGTGAGGCACCCAAGAACCTGGGCGGACAGGTCTCAGACTTGTTCGAATCGTGATATTTTGTTCGCATGGCAATATCGATTTTCTTGTTCTAATGACGATATGTTCTTTTGCCGAGCTATTCGAATAGCGGGGGTCCACTGTATTTCAGTACCTAATATTAGTGTCAGAGCAAAGATTGGCTATGAAATCACAAGAACTACTACAAATTGTAATTCTTCTTCTTTCAACACGTCGGCCGTTTCCCACCGAAGCGGGGTGGCCCAAAATAAAAAACGAAAGTTTCCCATTTTACATTTAGTAATATACAGTCATCCCTTGGTTTTCAATTGTCTCAGTTTTCACCGATTTTGGTTTTCAATCACTTTTTTTCATGGAAAAATTGTCTCAGTTTTCACCGATTGTCTCAGTTTTCACTGATGGTACGGAACCTGTCCACCAGTGCCCCGCACATACAAAGCCCACTAGACCGCCACCCACGCACATTGTCACGCAGTGTAGCATTGTTTATGCTTGAGTGAACATCATCCCAGGAGTTCATACAAAACATTTATTAACAATTCATTGTTTTTGGCCCTTGATTATTGTGTGTGACTACTAAATAAGCTACCATGGGCCCAAAGAAAGCTCCTAGTGCCAGTCCTTTGGTAAAGAAAGTGAGAAACATGATGGAGTTTAAGAGTGTAGCAGGCATGCAGGGAGTGTAGCATGTATGCAGGGAGTGTAGCATGTATGCAGGGAGTGTAGCATGTATGCAGGAGTGTCGCATGTATGCAGGGAGTGTAGCATGCATGCAGGGAGTGTAGCAGGCATGCAGGGAAGTGACCCCGGATAAGGACTTGGTACCTAAATTCCTTATGGAAGGGGATTCCCTTCCAAAAATAGGGTCTCTCTCCTCTCCCTCCTCCTCTCTTCCATCCAGCAACATCAGTCTTCAATAAAGGTAAGTGCCACATAGAGTTCATTCATTTGTGCATGTAAATCTATCTTTAAGGCCCCCAATTTTTTTTCTTCCAAACTTATGGGTTTCTGGAACGGATTAATTGAATTTCCATTATTTCTTATGGGGAAAATAGTTTTGGTTTTCACCGATTTTGGTTTTAGCTGATCCATCTGGAACGGATTAAAATTGAAAACCAGGGGATGACTGTATACAGGAGAAGGGGTTACTAGCCCCTTGCTCCCAGCAGTTTAGTCGCCTCTACGACACGCATGGCTTACGTAGGAAGAATTCTGTTCCACTTCCCCATGGAGATAAGAGGAAATAAGAACAAGAACTAGTAAGAAAATA